>WIQG01000355.1:0-146153 GCA_014925785.1 Mycena galopus ATCC 62051 | reverse complement strand
AAGAACTATCCATGCAATCAGTAATGAACAAATATGATGCAAAAGTAAAACGCACCCCAGCTAACCCGGCGTATAGAAGACTTCACCAAGCTCGCCATCATGGTTTACATGCGAGCCAACCACAATCACGATCGTTTTCGAGATCGTGCTTGTCCCGGATACTCGTGGCCTACTCAAAATCAATGGAAGTTTGAAAGAAAAATAAGAAACATACAGCAGTCTTGAGCCGCCGAACCGATGCCTGGAACCGACATTGTCGACCTTCAACAGCGACCACCGTGCCAGTGTTTTACCCAGTCTGCATGTTCGACAAATGTCCTCTGCGACGTCCAAGCCATAGTCCTCAAGAATTGTTGGTAGGACACCTTCATTTCTGCCGAACTGAGAATTCGGGTTTCAGTCCTGACACTCTCCTCGAACTCCACCGACGGGTCGATGCGGCGGAGCTCTGTGAGCCGATTAAGTGGGTGATTCGCGTACATCTGGTATAGGTTCCAACGGTTGGGGGAACGCGCGTATACCTCATCCAAGTGGTTATGGAACCCACAGAGGATGCGCTGCTGGGTGAGGCCAGTGGCATTGGCACAGCTGTCGACAATCTTCATCATGCGAGAGAAGCATGTTTGAAGAGCACCGTCCTGCGCTGCGGTGAGCTTCCCTCCCTTCGACTTGGACTTGGCAGCTGCCGCCTGGTTGCCCTCGTCGACGTCAGACTCAGTATTTGCCCCAAGTCGGCTTCCACCTCCAGTTCGAACAAGGGGTAGGTCATCACCTCAGTTTCATTATTCCTGTCGGAGCTGGATGCAGGGTGTGGGGATTCGAGCTGCTCGCGCGTCGACGTGAGCTGCGGGGTTGGTAAGTCAGTCACCCCCGCTTAACATGCTGTGAGTCGGATAATAGGGACAGGGACAGTCGACAATGGAGTCACCGGAGGGGAAGCGGAGAGGGGCGACATTAGCGGTGGTGGGCTGAAAGGCGGAGTATCCGCATGCGTAGGCGAAACCGTATCCCATCTGCATCCGCACGTGGAACCGTATCCGCATCTGCACGTGGAACCGTATCCGCATCTGCATGTGAACCGTATCCGCATCCGCATCCGCACGCGGAACCGTATCCATATCCGGATCCAGATGCGGGGACGAGGTCTTCTGCCACTCAGGTGAGGGTGTCCAAGAATCCATTGGCGGCGGCGACGCAGGTGCAGGCTCAGGCTGATGCACTGCGGCCGAGGGTCCGAGGGGGGCACGCCGAACAAAGGAGCCAAAGTTGGCCACTGCTTACTTGCGGACTGTTCGTGGCGGGCTCGCATGCACCAAACTCCAAATTCACCATGCCGGTAGATGTTGGAACTGATGGCTCACTGTGGGAGCCGCAGTGGATGCAGAGGCGGAGACCCATTGGTTCCGCCTAGCGACTGGCTGGCGCTGCCAGATGGTTGTGTGGGCGGCAGCCTGATCTTGAGCGGCATCGAAGAGGGCGGCCCCATGGCACTCGACAGTGGGAGCGGCGACGCGGAGGGGCTACTTAGAGTTGGAAGTGGCAGCCCCGAGGAAGCGGTGGATGGAACATCCGAATCGCCTGCCGAAGACTGCGCCAACCGCGCCTTCACACTGGGTTTGCGGTTCGGGCGGAATCGAGTGGGAGTCGTGTGAGGACTTGCCTCGCGCCAACGGCCGCCACCCCGACCTGCTCGCCTTCACTGTCACTCTCGACATCATCGCCGTTACCCCACCGATGTCGTTGTCCACCGTTGACACGTTGAATACGGAGGGGAAAGATATGGGCAGGATTGCGGGGCGTTCACATGGATCGAGCGCGAAGTGAGGTTGAGAGCGAGGGGTGGACTGGATTTCGTCCACTTCCGCATCTTCATCGTAGTCGTCCCCCTGGGCATCGACATCGGCGAACGACATCTCTGCGTCCGGTGAAAGCGGGAATGCCTCCACAGGCGGCATGGACATGTCGCCGTCCAGCTGCGAGATGGGCACATGGGCGGCATGGAGAGCCGGGGAGCCTCCGCACCAGCGTGCGCCTTCGCGTCCGTACCGCATCACCGTCAAGATGCAGCCCAGCCCACATGCTGCCATCGAAATTAGCGAAATCATCAACAAGGGCCTCTGGACTTTTAAACATTTGGGAAGCAGAGGGGACCTGGGGAGAGGGAGAACAAAAATGTTGAAGTGACGCGCGCGGGTCGTCTATCGACAGCGCGTCGGGGGAAAAGAGATCCATGGCTAGGGCTAGAGCACGGAAACACGTCAGAACAAGTCTGACAAGTGAAACGGAGGACATACCAAATGTCAACTGGCGAAGATTTATAGAGAATCAACAAGTTTGGATGCAGCACTGGACAGGAATCAGAGGCTAAAATTGCTGGTATGTTGGGGAACATACCAAACTCAAGAGAGACACTGAGATTCACCAAACGAGAGTGGGGTATACGAGGCGTCGTAGGGTACACGCCCTTTAGGTCAAAACTACCCAACAAAGGTTAATTGGATATGAGAATCAGATTCAGCGTGTATACACACCGAATCTAGATACAGGGAGAAGGGGACGTAGTTGGCACGTGTATCAACGTGAAGTTGACACAGGCAGCGAGCGTGAAGCCCGCTGTAGACTGAAATGCGGTGGACACGGTGGCTCCGGGCAGGTGTGAAGGCGGATGCGGTGGCTCCGTAAACGGGCTCTGGTCGCGTTCTGGACGGTTCAGATCGTGTTCTGGGGTTGTATTACGACCATCACAACACCTTGGACGTGTTGGGAGCGCGGCGAAACGAAAAGAAAAAAGAGTGGAAGGAGTGGACGAGACAAAGAGGCTACGTCACGTGCTATGTGACGTGACACGATGGCTCCGCGTTTCCGCATCCGCCTCCGGACGTGTTTCCGCATCCGCCTCCGGACGCGTCTCTGCATCCGCCTCCACTCACATCTTCAGCGTCCGCCGTGAACGCCGCCGCCATTTATGTCAATGATTGACCAATGGCGGGCCGTATAACGATCTCCCCACTCGTTCTTTTTATATTGGAGTCATTTCATGCACAATCTCGTTCTTTGAAGTGCGCGACATGGTCTTTATTTATGCCCCTTGCTCATTGTAATTTTTGCAGATTTACTCCGGGACTCCGAAATCTCGAGCACGAAACGGACCGAAAGGTGCTCAAGATCTAATTAGAAGTGTCACTCCAACTACCATCTCAAACATGGGTCGACGTGCTGTGCATCTCACCACTGCTGAAAGGGCTGCAGCCCAACGTGAACATGATCGCAGATACTCTAAGAGTGCCCCGTGAGTACCTGAGAACCATTCATACTGTATTCCGCCAATAATAACAAGTCTCCAAAATAGTGCTAAAAACATTCGCGCGACAGCAAAACGTTTGCAACAGCGCCGCAAAGTCGCCAAAAACCCCGCGCCAGCCTCCTTTGACTATATCCCCAGCTTCCACCACTCAGTGAAGCCATACTGGTGCTCAACGACATCGCGCTGCCCGAAGAGCAGTATCTCTATCGGGAGGCCCTCAACACACCGGATTCGTTGGACCTCTCAGACCTGGGTCGTTGGAAACGCCAGCCTCCATTTGAGGAGGACGAAGACCCAACGGATCCTCACTTGGAGGCATACCTCAGGTATACGCAGAACCTCTTGTTTGTTCTACACGGCGATCGCATGCGCACACAGAACGAGTTGGACGTCCAACGTCGGAAGGACTTCGAGGGGACTGGGCGACGGGCTGCTATTCGTAGGCTGAGGGAGGAGGTGCTGCAGTTGTTGGAGTACTGGGATCGGGTGCGCAAACTCCAGAATTTTTATCATCCCTTCCACCAGCCTCGGGAGCATGAAATGCTCAACCATTATACTCAATGGCTTGCCCGCACCATTTACCACCTCTACTACCTCAAATTCTTGAACTAGCGTGCTACTATTTACATTCTTTGACCCTTGATCTTGCTTGCACTTACTACCGTTTAAATTTTTGGACCAGCACTATGAAAAGTTGTCATACCGCACAAATTATATTGTATATACACAAATTACATTGTAAATCCCTGATTCTCATTCAGTACTTGCCAATGAATTTCGATTTAAGCAGTTCAGAAGGGGCTGAATGAGTCCGCGGGGCCTCCGCATCCGTACTCGTCGCATCCGGATCTGCATCCGCAAGTGCGCCGCATCCGGATCGGCATCCGCAAGTGAGCCATTTCAAAGAGAAAGCAAGATTTATATTTTTCCGCTGCGTCTAGGGGATGCGTACGGCAAGGTAAGTATATGCTCGGCAAGTATACGCCGTACTGAAGGCATCTGTGACTGTGAAACAGAAATATCGCTGTACCCTCGCAAGATGGCCCCTATTAGACAGACAACCCAGATTCCACAGTCAAACCCATTGGTTTGACGTGGTTGTCCCTGAAAGTTTCATGGTAAGAAATAGTGCAATCTGTATCACACCGACGTACCACATTGAAGAGGGGGCGTGCTGTCCAAGAGTCCTCTTCTGTTGTTACGAATAGATCATGGCGGTGTCGATTCGCCAAAACAACCATTCGAGTGATCAAGATCATGACATCCTGTTCAAAATAAGACTAATTAGAAGGTGAGTAGACCGTGACACACCCGAAGATCCCGGCGCCAGCCCGTCCTCTCTGAAAAACTGTCAAAAAAGAAAAGTTTTTGTTGTTTCACTGAAACAGCGACAAACACCCAGTGTTCTTCCATGCTTCGATGTATGGGTATAAGCCAGAATTCTTTATCCCAATACTGGGTGGGGCTAAGAGATTTCCATAATGTTGTATCAGATGCCTTGAAACGGGCGTGATTCAAGTCGAAGGTGTTAAGAACCGCACATCGATTTGCCAGTGCAGCGTAAGGAGATGTGGGGTGCCCGTAAACGCTCAAGAGGGATGCGGTAAGTCCATTGAGCGCGAAATTATTGAGCCGCCCTTCATGGAACCTAATGCGGTCTACATCCTCCGCCTCGAGAGTGTGGTTGTCCCGACCTTCAAGACCAACAACAATGCGAGGCTCACGGGTTTGAGAAACTGTTAGTGATTGATTGCGCTGCTGCAAGTCCTGAAACAGGGTGGCGTCAGAACTCAGGCCGATCTGTGGCAAAAAAGATTGGCAAGATTATCTTCAAACAAACAAAGTCGACCTACTGGAGATTCCCACAGAATTTCTAATTGAATCGCAGCACCCTCAATCCCGGATGACTCTTCTGGCTCGTCCTCGCTAGAAAGCAGCCCTTGAACACGGATGACTTCATTGACATCAGAGATTGTGCCAACGTCAAGCTCCTCGGCAGTGCCAACATCGAGGCCCTCCGCAGTCACTATCTCATCCATGGGATCTGAATCCTGCAAATCCTCAAAAGGATACTCCTCCTTGGTCTCATCCGGGGCCTGAACCCTCACTACCTGGTGTATGGTTCTGAGGGCAGGTATGGGTACAATCACCGGAGTTGGGATGGGGGCGGATGCGGATGCAGATGCGGAGCCCGATGCGGAAGCGGAGCCCAATGTGGAAGCGGGGCCTAATGCGGAGGTGCCTCCACTCAAAATTTTCTGTCCTCCTGGTTGTTGCAGCTTGAGCGCCGGGGCCCATGACACATGGAGGTACTCGATGTGTTCAAGCCTTTCCTGGAGAGCAAGGGTGAGAGAGGAATCTATCAGAGTAACTGTTATCACTATTCACAGCTGTTAGAAATAAATAAAAAACATACCTGTGGAGGTTTCAATGGCTCTAGTGACAATCGAAAGCTCTTCGGCCAGCCAACGACGCATATTTTGACGCTCTAAATTTAGTCGTAGAGCCTCCTCGGCACATCTGTCTGCGGTGTGAAGATTGCGGATGCCGTCACGAACGTCCTCGTCACCTAGCCAGCGGGGAATGGAGCCGGTGGAGGGTGTAATCCACACATCCTGCTGAAGCTCCAAGTTGTTGCGGAGAACATCAAGTTTGGTGGAGAGCGGGGAGGGGATTGGTATTGCAAGCCCAGCGGGACAAAGCCGCTCAAGCTCGGCACAGTATCCGTTGAACTTTCCAACGTCTCGGTTAAATGCTGGCTTGCGAGTTGATATTGCTTTGCATGTGATTTGGTTCAGTTTCGTCCCTGAAAAAAAATCCGTAAATTTTCAGTGGACCTCTATGCAAAGTAACACATACCAGTAGGCTCCCGTCGACCTCCGCAAGCCTGATCAAGAGTTTCCCACTCATAGAAACTTCCCACTGCTCGCTCTCGAATATTTACTTTCAAGTCCCGTGCGTTCACCAAAACCCGGACAAAATTCAAGGGAAGCCCTTTCAGTTCAGGGAAGTTACTCGGAATGTTCAGGGATGAGTAGAGGGCTTCAGCCTGATTAGTGAGTCGTTCGTGAGTTCTTTCTAGCCCACGAAGAAGGTCAATTGATTCTTGTGAAGCACCGGCATCCGTGATGGACTTCTTGGCATCCGAAATGGCCTTTTCGATGGTTTCTATTTGACCTTGGAGCCGAAGCACTTGATCGAGCTCACGGTGCAAACGTGCAGGAGCATCTATAAAGAAATCATTAAGATGCGGAGGCGGATGCGGATGCGGATGCGGAGGCGCACGTGATCGCAATGTCGATTGGGCTGCCTTCTGCGCGGCCCATTCCTGGCGAAGTTCTGCCTCTGGGATACGGCATTCACAGAGCACCTTGAAGGCAGCCTTTTGCTTCTCTTCAAGGTTCTTGGTTTGTTGTCTGATAACCCACGCCCCAAGATTGTCTCGACCTTCATCATTGACAAAGGACGTGTATTGGTCTATTATCCAGATTCGGCGTGAGTTCTGTGAATGAATGATTCAGACAGGCAGAAATGATATAAGGATGATAAAATACCCATTGGGCCCGTGTGATCGGAATCAATTTGCGGATACGGGACCAAAACCTTTCAACACCTTCGAGATCGGACAGCCCTACTCCCTTACAAAGCCGTGGGCTATAAAAAAGTTGGCAGATCCATCGGTGACCAAACGCATGCATCGCGTTGATAATGAATGAGACCCGTTCGCGAAAACCTTCCGTGAGAATGTTAAACTGGAAATGGCAAGAGTGAGACACAGCTATATACAACAGAAATCCACATACCAGGTTGAAGCTACGATCTACAACACATCCAATATTGTATGCTTGTGTGACGGTGGCTTGAGGCGGAAGATGGTCTTTGACGGTCTCTATCAGAGCAACAATGTAACATTGCTGCTCGCCAGGGGTGTCAATATTAGCAAGGAACAGAACCTGCGAATGTCGGCAGGTGATCACAAAAATACCGCTGGCATCGTAGCGCTTGGGATCGGCCTTCCGCTTTTTTTCGTTAGCAGCATTCCAGGACTCCCCACAAGCATCGACAGCCTCATTCGGAACAGGATGTTTGTTGACAGCTGGAGGTTTTTTCCGTGCCTTCTCAATGCGTTCTCGTGTCTGCTGAAGTTTCTCCGCTGGCAGGAAATAACTGGGGTCATATCCGATAGGTCCATCGCCAGCGGACCGGAGGTGACGATAGCTGAAGCAGCCATCTGCTCCTAATATGACATCACCCCCACTGGAGAGCTGTTAGAAAAATAAAATGATCAAATAAAGTGACTTACTCCTCCAACGCCCTCCCCCATTCTTCAAGGCCAAAGCAAGCGGGGCACCGCTCACGCAAAACACGGGAGGCACGTCCAGGAGTAAGTTTTGGAGAGTCTTGCAAGGGAGGGGGAGGGACAGGAAGGGTGCTGGACGCAGAGGAACGGGCCCCAGAGGCTGCTTCCGCATTGGTATCCGCATCCGCATTGGTATCCGCATCCGCATTGGTATCTGCATTCGCATTGGTATCCGCATCCACATTGGTATCTGCATTCACATCTGCAGATGGTTGTGCAGTAGGTGTAGAAGGGGGAGGGAATAGGAATTTGTCTGAAGCATCCAGAGCAACATTTAGTCTTGCCTCTAGCCTATCCCGGAGATTGCTGGACCACAAAACCGCATTGCCAAGAGCTTGCCGGAAAGGGTCAATGGCGCGGAGCCCGGGGTTCTGAACATGGTATGAACAAGAGTATTTGAAGTATAATAACAACAACTTACCCTTGTGGAGAGGACCTTGAAGCCCCGTCGATCATAAATACTGTGTAGCCCAGCAGCAAGCGCCGTGATTGCATCACACGATCGTTCGAAAAGGGCACGATATATTTCCAAGAGGTCAATAGAAATACCGGTGTGTGGTCTGGTAGGGGACGCAGGAAAGACCCCATGTTGTACTAGAAGTATGGCAACAGGCATACATTTACAGGTAATGACTTGAATCTGTTCCAAGTCTGCAAAGCAGATTCAGCATGCAACGGCAGAAACAATGAAATAACGAACACGAAATGTACAAGCATTGGATGTTGACATTGATAGGGCTTCCGCAGGAGACCGTACATTGGTGGTGAAGTGAGCTGAGAATGACAGAGGGTGCTTTTGCATGACTTTTCTGTTGATATTGCGCATAGGGTTCCTCGAGATGGGGCAATAGAGTTTCCCAGGCAAGGGCCAGTTGCTGTGCAGCCCGTTGGGCGCGAGTACCATGAGAAACTGCTACGGGGCGCGGAACAAGCCGCATCCGTGAGGGCGATGGAGGCAGAGGCGCTGCAGGCTCGGTGTCTACCCACTGGTCTTCCATTGGCGCGTCATCCTCAAGCGAAGTGGTGTGCACAAGCCCAGGAAGCGACTGAGCAGGTGCACTAGAGGTGCTACCCCTGGTGCCGCGCTGGAGCGCGTCGATTTCGGCGCGAAGCTGAGCCATCTTCTGTGCATGTCCTATACCAGTGACGATGCTTTTCTTCTTAAATGTGCGTGTCTTGAGGGGGCTAGTGTGGTGGGCACCGTGACCGATGCGTGTAGTGGGTGCATTGGCGCGTATCGAGCGCTTATTCGTAGTAGGAGCCATGAAGGCCGATGCGGAAACGGCGGGCCAGGCACTGCCCAATATGGAAATTGGGCAAGGTGGTTGCGGAGGCGCCCAATATGTAAATTTATGTACAGGTAACATAAGCATCCGTTTGCGCGTCGGCGACCCCCCTCTTAGGTCGGTTCCGCTACCACAAACTAACCTACCTAAGAGGGGCTGCCGTAAGTCTTAAAGTAGCTCCCTTAGGTGAGGGATCACATATCTTGTCCAATAAAGTTTTTGAATATTAGTGCTGCTTCTCCCGTGGATAGCCCTTGAAACAATGGTAAAACTTGCTGGCACCTCGCCTGCCAGTATCAGCTGTTCTCTGGCGCTTTATCTCTCGGACAACCATACGAGCGGGTTGCGAGCGGGGTTTAGCTTCCGGATACCCGGAATCAAGGTCGAATTGACTAATGAGGACTCGGTGGTGGTGCTTGGTGGAGGGAAGAGATAATAGCTAAAGTCGGTAGAGGCCATTGGATGCAACGTTGGGCGCCAGGGCCTCCACACAGGAGCGGTAGACGCTTAAGACGACCGTTTCTGTCGAGCCGCGCCGCGGCACTGCCGTGGGCCTAGATCAGCACGTGTCTAGGCGCCTAGACTCGGCTACACGCCGATCAGTGGCTATGCCTTGCCTTGACGGCTCAACAGCGCCAAATCTAGCGGACCCTTCAACGCAGTGTATATTGAGGGCTGAGATGATATTAACAGCGAAATGATTGTGTAGGACTTGACCGTACAGCTTCCAAGGATAAGGATTCACAGACTCGAAAGTACACCAGGAGCACGCCCAACTCGAATTTCCGGCGTAAACAGATTGATCGTTGCCGTGCTGAGGGTAGTGTCTGCCGTTCTCAGCGAAGTCCAAGTTTTTTTGGGCAGCGCTCTTAGCGTAGTCCACGTTTTTTTTGGGCAGCGCTCTTAGCGCAATCCAATTGAATCTCAGCCAAAAACAATCCAGAGTGCCAACGGACACACCTAACGGTTGATTCGAAGCTTGAGACTTGGCGTCAGCAGTAATCGATTTAAAAGCGGAAAGATCACACACGTCGGGACATTCTCCACGAGCTCCACAATTCCAGGCTGCTCCGTGGGGGGGTGAAGCCGTGATCGTCCTCAGTCTGGGCTCCATCTCGAATGATAGAGCCAGAGGATGCTCCCTATTGGTATTGAGCGTCGAAGGCGCATGTTGGGAAAACGTGTCGCGTTGTGGGTGCTAGGTGGCCAGCTTACTTACCAGCTGCCATAACATGACAGCACCTCATGCTTCCAGTCAACCGGTCCACGCTGACCATCTGGAAAAGCCGGACGTTCAATGTAGGCCGATATTAATTAGGATAGGCCCCGGGAAGCTCCACCAAAGGAGTGTCCGGAAAAATCCTGGAATTGGGCCTAAAAAAGCTTATGGTTTTGGCCGTTCTGGACCTGAAAAAGCCAGTATTGGACAATCCCTCTCAAGTGAGGCTCAAAATTCCGCCAAAATCGCGGAAAATTGCAATTTTTTTCTTGCTCACCAGTGACCCGTACAATTCAAGCGATACTTGAGCTGGAGCCGGTGCGCCAAACGCAACTTAATATCTGCTAGCTCGCGGCGCAGCTCGGTTGGTTCGCTAACCTCAGGGATCTCCAGAGTCTAATCCGGCCTAAAAAAGCTTATCCTTGGACAAGGCCCGCCAAATTTGAACCTAAAAAAGCTTATCTTTGGACAAGGAAATCACGATTTTTCGGCCTAAAAAAGCCAGTTTTCCGGTCACTCCTTTGGTGGAGCTTCCCGGGGCCTATTAGGATGCACGCAATCTTGCCTAATTTGGATGAGGTTGGAACATTAATGTAACGCAAATCACAGTGCAGAAAGAGTGTTGGGGTGTTGAGCAGAGCAAGCAGCATAAGCACGGAAGCCACCCGGCAAGAGAGTAGGTATTGCCAGCGAGGTTGGAATTTGGAGCGACACGGCGAATGTGCGAAGAAGGCGACCAGTGACGGTGCAAAAAGTGCTTGACTGCACAGTTTCCAGAAGATTCGATCGTATGCTCTAATCCGCAAACAAGCTTAAGCTGTTAGAGCAGATACTATCTCAGGCAAAAGAACAGTTGGGACAAAATTCTGGGCCATTAGGGGCGGTCAGAGTAGACGGTTTAGGCGGTTTTGGGGTCGGTTCTGAAGAAGGTTTTTGAAAAGGTTTTGATCAATGCCTGTATTATTTCAGCAGCTAGAGGGTCAGAAGAGGTATTTTGCATGCATTTAGACGATCATAGAGCATCATAATACTCAGAACCGTCTTCAAAACCGTGTAAAACCTCCTCCAGAGAAGGTTTTACAGGCGGTTTTGGATTTAAACTAGTTTTCCCACGATTAATTAAATCATAACCGTTTCCAAAACTGAACCTAAAACCGTCTACTCTGACTGCCCCTATTGGAACAGACACAGGTCAGATGGGAAGTAGTAATGTCGCCAGAAATTTGTGTATCGAAGCGAGTCGGATTTAGCAGCCAGAGCAGGAAAATTAAGGACCAGGAAATTGGGGTGCGGAAGACGGCTGAAAAGCGAAGCAAAGCTGAAGGCGAGAATGGCCCACGTGGGAAGTGCGCGCATGACCTGGTTGATCCCGGGCCGGCCGTACCCTTCTGCTTTTTCGACGCGTGCGGCGTGTACTTAGTTACTTGGCTTCGTTTTGAGTTCACTGTGCTGCTTCACCCCTCAAGGACCATTCTTAGGACATGAACCGCCTCGAAACACTCGACTGCGGACTTGAGTAGAGCAGGCCAGGGCTCTCGAAATCTTTCATTGGGAGCAACTTGGTCGTTTTGTGCTCTGTCGCGGTGCGGCGGGAGTCTCGCCTGATTTTTCGACGGCGGTGCAGCATGACGGTCGCTGCGACCTTCGCCGGTGATGTGCTGGCTTTCGCTCCGGACCGCCTGCCGGCTACCACTGCGATTGGGTCATCCTGTCGAGAGTCGACAATTCAGAGATTTCCCCACCATCTCGTCTCGCTGCTGTGGCGAGGACAGTTAGTGTGTATCGCGCGGCAGCAATGGACGGATCCCCCTTCCCGCCGAAGCTCTCGATTCGGTGAGCGTTTGAGCCGCGTACGAAGATGAGGACGAGGATCGAAATTTCTGTAATGGAAGAGGCGGGATCGGCGGTCAATAGGGGCGGGGTGGGGAGAGGTGCCTAGTCTCCATACCAAGACTCGCTGCCATCGCCTTTAAATTCTTCCTTATACTCAATCCTCGCCCCTACTCGGTGCACACTGTGTCCGCTCAGCTCGCCGTTAGGCGCCGCTTCGTTTCCCCTCATCCACTCCCCATACGCCCGACTTGCCTACCGCGTGTCCGGGATGCTCATGCGCAAGGGAGAAGACGCCACGGCATACAATCTAAATCCGCATTCACACACCGTCGTTGCCCCTTGGCCCTTGTATCCGCCGCACCCTCTTCCAAGCTGCAGAACTCGTGCCGCAGCGGCGTTACTCATAGTTCCTTCTGTTCCATCTACGCTACCCCTCCGATATCGCCCCTGCGCGCTCGCTGCAGGGCCTCGCCAAACAGCTCGTTCGCGCTGTGGTGCGCAAGCTTCGGTACACGGTCTTCGTCTTCGGAAGGGAGACGGCATCCGAGCTCATGACACGCGCGTTCGGGCGTATACGAATCTTGGGGCCAGCCCCAGCCCCCGCTTCCAAGCCCACGCCCACGCCAAGACCGAGAATGAATGAAGCGATACAGGAGGGAGGCGTAGATGAAGCCCCGCAGGATACGGTATACAGCAGAACAGAGCCACATTCGGAGAGACCCCAGCCACCCACAGGGTCGCGCGCAATCACGACGATCCAGCCCCCGTGCCCGAGGGCACCTGCGAACACGACGAACGCGCACTCCGCCCCGCGCGCGCGCGCGCTCACATCGCCTCGCCGTCCCCGCGTTCGCTCAAGGTGCTCATCTACGACTCGGGCCATACACGGAGCGCTCGCCGCTCGCTCCCTCCGTCTCCCCTCATCCACTCGCTATACACCCAGCCTCCCTACCGCGTGTCCGGGATGCTCGCGCGCAAGGGCCAAGACGCCACGACATACAATCCAAAGCCACATACATCCACGACGCCGTTGGGCCTCTCGCATCCCTCTCCAAGCTGCAGAACTCGTGCGGCAGAGGCATTATGTACATACTCTTCTGGCCCGTCTACGCTACCCCCTCCGACACCGTCCTCTATTCCCCCTCTACTCCCGCGTCTGCGCAGGCAGCTCGTCCGCACTGTGGTGCGCAAGCTTCAGTGCACGCCGTACGGTCTTCGTCCTCGATGCGGACGCGCGCGCGCTGAAGGAGACGGCGTGTTCCCCAGCGGCGCGGGCGCTTATGAATCTCGGGCCCGGCCCCAGCTCTAATTCCAAGCCCCATGCACACGCCCAAGACGCGATACGGGCATGGAGATGGTGCCCCGCAGGATATGTACACAGCAGGGACGTAGAACAGAGGCACACCCAGAGAGGGAAAGACCCCGCCTTGGCCGCCACACGCTACCGCGGCGATCCAGCTCCCGTTCCCAAGGGCACCTGCGAACACGACGAACGCGCTCCTGCCCGTCATTGCGTTCCTCGAAAGCCTAGTCCCAACACAGCGGTGCCAGCAGCAATGCATCAGGAGCATTCGGGGCGCGCACCGCCGGTCGACCTTCCCCACCGCCATCTCCGCTGCGACTTTCTTTCCCGCACACGCCTCACCGTCCCCCGCGCCCGCTCAAGGTTCTCATCTACAGCTCGGGCAGTACACGGAGCGCTCGCTGCTCGCGCTCCGTGTGTCACCTGCGCCATACCGGGAACTGCAGGTCGCAAAGCGGCGGAGCTTCTTTGTGTATCCTCGCGAGCTGGGGCTGGAGGCGAGGATCGGGGCGGGGAGGATGGGCGGGCATGGGCATGGGAGAAGGACAGAGTGGGATGGATCATGGCGTCGACGGGAAACTGTGAGTGCGGTGTATAATCGTTGCGGGTGGGAGATCAAGAGACTCGCGAAGGAGCGCGCGGCAGGGGACGGCCAGCGGCTGCGGAAAGAGCTGGCGCGGACGCTGACGTGGTCATATCTGTTCAAGGAGGCACATGCGCTGAACGAGAAGTACTTGCATTAGGGACCCACGACGACCTTCGCCATACCCACACTCACACCCACACCATTATTATGCAAGGCCGGCTTCCTCGGCTTCCCCACCCATCTCGACCCTCACCCACCACACACGCACCCGTTACCCGCGCCGCTCACCCACCCCACTGGTGTCACTATGCTGTATCTACCATTCCTTCCTTCCCATCCCATCCCCCATCCTCCTCGTATGTACGCATGCCACTGGCGCTCTCCTTTCTTGTTCTCGTCTTGTCTCGCCTCCTCTCACATTTGCGATACACACTGTTGTTCTTGTACCCTTTTCTTGCCTCTGTATTTCCTTGTAGTCTCTGTGATTTTACTTCTTTTTTGCATTTTTGCATTCCTGACATGATTTTGAAATTAGGGTTGTTCACAGTAGCCATTTTTGGCTCCTTTTTCGTTCCCTTTTTGAAAGTTTCCCTCTCCTTTTTAGTGTTCCCATTGTTTTTCATCCGGTTTTTCCCCCCTTTTCCATTTAGACATGTAGGAACATGTCCAAGCCAAAAGAGCTAAGCCTCAGGTCAAAAACTGGCGGAAACCACTCAAAAAAGTGAAGAAAAATGGGCCAACTGTGAACACCTAAGCACGAAGATTCTGCAAAAAGGAGAGAAAAAGGAAAACGAGAGTGGTCAAGATTTTGGCTTGTAAGATGCAGTTTTAAACGGTCTTTCAGACGGTCTTAGAGGTATATTTGATGGCAGAATCACTACTTATTCCCGCAAGAATCAAGCGGAGAGCTTAAAGCATGCTACAAAAGGGAACATAAAACAAAAAGGGAACTTTGGCGAAAAATGAGCTATGTGTGTCCCTTTTTCGAAAAGAGCCCCTTTTATTGCCGAACCTTTAGGTTTGGTTCCTTACACCGATATGTTGCTATACATTGCTTGCCTTAAATGGCTATTGATGTGGCAGTGGTTCCTTAGCCAATGAGAGTCTTGGGGCTGTGTTGCATAGCCTCTGCCACATAAAGGCTTCAGGACCATGTTCGCGCTATACATTCCTTGCCTATATTGTAAGGGCAACCTCAGCTCGGCGCGGAGCGCGGGAGACTAGCGGGAGAATCCGAAGTAACTCAATTGACAGTACTAAATACAGGTTTCTAGAATACGCACCTAGCGGGAGAATCCGAAGAGAAGAAAGGATGAGGATTCCCACGCTAGGCGAGGTTTTTTATAGGTACTAGCCAGTAGCACGTGTCCGGAGGGATCGGCAGTGGTCTCGAGCTTGATCGCACAGCATGTGCCAGTGAGAGCGACCGGACGGAGGGGGGCGGAGGGGAACGGAGTCCGGAGAGACGGGAGGTGACGTTCCGGGTGGAGGCGCAGGCTGAGGTGCAGGTCCGAAGGCCGGACAGTCGGGGGAGGCCGGACGAAGGATCGGACGAGGCAGTGGGGCAGTGCGATGGGCCGGAGCCGGACGGACGGACGGACGGACGGGTGGTTCCCCTGACATCACCCCCCCCTTGGAATGCGGCGTCCCGACGCATGAATCGGACCTGGGCGTCGCGCCTCCGGAACGAGAGCGAGTCGAAAGCGGCCGAGGCGATCCGGCGCGGGGCGTTAGGGTAGCGGCGGTAGTAGGCATCAATGGCGTCTTGGGCGAAGACGTCGGAGTGCTTTACCCATTTATTGTGTTCCGGGCCGTAGCCTTTCCACCGCACCATGTACCAGAGGCTGCCGTAACGGACCTTCGCTTCTAGGATCTCTTCGACCTCCCATTGAACGTCGTGGTCCGTCTGAAGGACGGGCAGGGGTTCGTCGTTCCGGGGGCGTCCGGGGAACGGGTCCGGTTCCGCGAGCTGGAGTTTCACCACCGGGAAGACCGGGTGGAGCTGGGAGTACCGGGGGGGAAGCTCGAGCTTGTACGCACCCTTTCCGACGACCTTTACGACTTTGAAGGGGCCGAGGCGTTTGTCCGCGAATTTGACGGACGGACGGGTGGTCCAGATGTCGGAGGCGTCGAGCCAGACTCGATTGCCTACTTTGATCTCTGGGGCGGGCGTGCGTCGGCGATCGTAGTACAGCTTGAACTCGTCCTTGGCTTTAACGAGCGCGGCTTTGGCTTCCGAGACTCTGGACGCGATCCGGTCGCGGAACTCGTTCGCGGACTCCACGTTCGAGCGCAGTCCGTTGGGCTCAAACCCCATCCGGGGGAGCCTTCCAGTGTCCGTCATGAACGGGACTTGCTGCGTCGAGGAGTGGACGTGGTTGTTGTACGCGAACTCCGCAGCCGGGAGGAGCTCGTCCCAGTCGTCTTGTTTGTAGTTCGTGAAGATCCGGACGAACTGCTCGAGTTCCTGATTGACGCGCTCGGTCTGGCCGTCGGTCTGCAGGTGGTAGGCGGTGGAGGTCGCTGGTTCTATCCCGATGAGGCGCCACAGTTCCGTAGTGAATTCCGCGACGAACTGCGGCCCGCGGTCGGAGATGTATTTCTGGGGGGTTCCGTGGTGCCTCCAGACGTTCCGGTAATAGAGCCGAGCGGCTCCGACCGCGCCAAGGCCGGTGTGGCACTCGTTAAAATGGGCCCGCTTACCCAGGACGTCGACCACGACCATAACGGCGTCGAAGCCGTGCGCGTCCGGGAGCTCGACGATGAAGTCCACCGAGACGGGTTGATTCCGGGGCGCCCCGCATCCACTCTCTGATCCCACCAGCGCGCTTTCCAGGCACAAAACTCCAATACCCGCCGCATTTCTTCCTCCAAAAGTAACAGCTCTTCTCTCCAGCGCTCGGCCCGGGCCCGGGCCTTGGTCCACTCGATCCGTATATCTGTACCGTACTAATGTTAAACTCGCATTTCATGAAAGAAATACCCAGACGTACCCTCATGAAGTGTGCCATCTTCTTTCACATCAGGCCCGCCAGCGGCAGCCGAATACCAAATCCAGGAAAGCGACCGACGGCCCTCGCCTACCTCCAAATTGAACAGCACCGTCGGCTCCACGACGTCGCCATATTCATCAATATCTCCCCCATCCGCGGTCTCCGGCAGCCCCGCCAGCAATCGCGCCTTGCGGTTCTCTTCCTTTTCTTCATCGTTCAGCGCGCGCTCATTCATCCCACGGACATCCTCCTGTTTCAGCTCTTGCAATACTGACTCCCATGAACCTGCACCTCGCAACGCGAATAGGGCAGCTCGTGCTGCACGGTAACGTGTTGCTGCTGATCGAACGCGATCCTCGATCCCATCAGACAGCTCGCGTGTTTTCGTATAGGCGCCCTGACCATCCATATTCTTACGCTTGAAGCGAAAAGCGAAAACTCTAGTCCGTAGTGCCGCCCGTAGCTCGCGCAAAGCTTCGTCTGCCTGAGCCTTCCGCAGGGCGTCCTCCTGCTCCACGAGAGCAGACACGCATACCGTCTGTCGAACATTAGCCGGGAGGGATGATGGGAGATAAACGGGGATGGTTTCGGGTTTTGCGTTGTTGCCAGTTGGCAACGGCGGCATTTGTTCCGCAAGCCAGGTCGATAAACCTGGCATATATGTATCTTGAATGTCGTGCAACGCTTTGATCTTCGCGAGCAGCAGAGTCCGTGCACGTTGAAGAGAGGTGGCCTGGATTGTTGTGCGGTTGATGCGCTTTGCCTCCAGCCGTAGAGCCGCCCTGATGAGCACAGATCAGCAATGACTCACTTAGCGGCCTCTTACTCGGAGTCTTTACTCACTGAGCTTCTTGGATGTCGATCCCCGCTATCAAAAAAGGCCCAGGCTTGATGGTCAAAGCCAATGCGCCATCTCTTTCGACCCTTGCGTGATCCTCGGCAGCCAACCGCGCCAATACCTCTGCCGTTGTCGTAGCTGTGATTATTACCAAGTTAATTAATGTTGCTTAGCAGCCGAATGTTACACACCTTCGACCTCCGCATAATCATATGGGTCTGGGTTATCGTCTGGGTCAGCCTCCCACTCCCTGATCATCTTCTCCCATTTCGTCAACTCTCCCTCATGCTCTTGACGCAAACCGGTGGTGAATGAATTGAAGGCGCGGTTGTGAATCATTGCCTGCGGGATTGCCAATACCATTTTCCGGACTAATGAGTTGCCTATAATAAAATATTAATTAATTGCTGTTTAAAAGCCACGAACGGAAAGACTTACCCATATCTGCTGTCTTTTTCCAGTTAGAAAACCCACACAAGTCGTCAATGGTGTCTTCCCGTGCACCCGGGCCCATCACCGACACCGATCTGGCGGCTGAGTTGAGCCACGACCAGTTTCTTTCTACCCCCTCCCCATCCGTTCGTCCAACGCCCTTCGTGTAATTGAATGAATACGGACCATGACATTTTGGGATATGCGGCGGCAAATGGAACTTCGGGACCTTGAATATAACATCGGTCCCGTCGGGGAGGCGCATGTTTTTTGGCATAAGCTTCGCACGTTTCCAGAAATTCCGGCTCCATTGGCAAGCGATGTCGTAACTCACGACAATACATAGCAGGATAATCCCCATGACACTCGAAAACCAGATATAGTCCATGTTGGGGTACCTATGGAGCGCGTCAGCTTCCAACAATTTGTACTCATCTAGTTCGAACCTTTCTCCCCGTTGAAGATCACCCATGCCCAACGGTCGGAACAGCTCGTGACGGGAGCAGCTCACCGACCCTACACCCGATGCTCGCAACCCCTTTGCACGTTTGTTGTTTGCCGACCACAGTGCCGCAAAGGAGACGCAATGGCTGATCTACAAAATTGACTATTAAGCAAAGCATCATGCAAAGTTGTAGCAGACACACCTCGTCCTCACTGATGTAGCTTGCCAAGAATTTGAGATACGCGTCGCTTGCTACCATATATGACCATCCAGGTCCCAATGTCGGGTCCTTTTCGCGCGACGACTGAGCGCGTCCCTTCAACTTGAAATTCGCGTCCTCTGACAAAAGCAATCGATAAATCCATCTGTTATTATTCTGGTATTAGTTTGAAGCACATTCTGCGCCACAACACTCACGCAACCTCGGGTGGGGCTTGATCCCAGCCATCCGGAAGATTGATCCCCGGATGTGGACACGCGTAACAAGGTAGCGCCAGTTCGCCGGGCTTGGTTGCCGAAATCCCTTCGGGGTCATGTCCACGGCCAGCGCGCTTGCACATTTGAAGGTGTCGGTACTCACGGACCATGTTCATAAACTGAGGCAAACGATCCTGAGGCAGCTGTAAGTTCGTGACATTCAAAATTCAATTCTAATTCAGACAAACTGGGATTTTCCGCAAGCCCGACGCATTTGTTAGAAGCACCAAAGTATTATAAAAGTCGTAAGCCGGCACCTGAGCTTGAAGGTTAAGTTTGTGAAAGCGACGGAGGAGACTAAGGGTTGCCGCCGTTGATGGTTCTTTGTGCGTCGCGGGATACCAGCCAATATTGATCAGCTGAGTGACTTCCAATGGGGCGCTGCTGCACCCGCAGAAATCCACGTCCAAGACATGAATGCCGTTGTTGTGAAGGACAGTGAAACCCTTGCTCGATTGCCCGAGATAATTGAATGGGCAGTCCTCTTGAAACGGGTGCCCAATCTGATACCGGAGTCCCAAATCTCTCGTCGTCCGCGCCTGAAAATAACCGTCTTCCCACTCCTGATTTCTTGGTTAGCAAAGAAGAATTTGTGGAGAGCGACTTACCTGGAAAAGATGCAACAGTTCATCCCGATGCTTCTCGACAATGCATGCACTGCACAAGAGGCGGTTTCCGAAGCAGTCTTCGCACCGCCAGTTCGCATTCGCCCCATTGCAAATTGAGCACCCTCTAGACCACCAAGGACCACGCCCCTCCAGCTGCAACAGCGCGTCGGAGTAATGTTCTCGTTCAGGAATCCAACCCTTCACCGGATGATCCTGCACATTTGTTAATTAGCTGCCTTCAGCAATCTCAGCAATCTCCTGGCAAGCTCACCGAATTTTCGTATCTCTTCCTCTTGACCTTGACCTTCAACGCCGCGGGCCCCTCAGCCGTAACAGGAGGAGGATAATCATCACCGCCATCGAAGCCCATCAAGTGGTCAAATCCGTCACCATCCCGAGATTTCTGGGGAGATCTTGGCGGCGCTGCATGGTGCTCAACATGAAGACGACGCTGGGAGGCCAATGCATTGGAAATCCTTGACCCCTCTGTTCCGGAGTTGTGTTTGTAAACTGTACGCTTCCGTTTTTTTTCGGACATAGAATTAAGGAATCAGTGGGACGAAGTGAAATGAGTCTGAAAATGGCGGATATATATTGGATGCAAGAACAACAATTCGCTATCTCGAGATTTCTCGGCCCGCCCACCCGTCCAGCTATTGCCGTGTTGTCGATTGCCCACGCACCACATCGATTGCCGAGTAAGCGGGAGGGGCCGGTGAGGGTGAAGGTGAAGGTGTGCGTGATACGGGGACGGAGTGCGGCATGGTGAGCAACTGTGGATGATATATCGTGCCAAACGAGGTGAAGAGTGTGCAACTTGGGGAGGGGACAAGGGCAAAGACACTGGTGAAGAGCGCTCGGGCGTCGGGGATCTTCTATCACGCGGCAGATGTGCATGTGGTGCATGTGGGTGAGCATGCTCGCCAGAGTCGCAACGCGCGTGCCACGCTGCCTTGAGTGCATTGTAGTCCCGATAGCTCTTAACGGTAGCGCCAGATACATTCTTGTACTGCGCGTGAGCAGAGGGCCTGAAAACTGCATGAAACTGTGGAAGCGAGGCTGATATCTTAAGACTCACCATGATGCGTATGCTCCGGGTTTGCTCACAAATCTGCCGCAAACCAGATAGAGTTTCATGCCAAATATAATTTCGGTGGATTGCCCAGGGTCTGGGTGGAATGGAGGATCACAGCGGTAAGTGGAAGACATGGTCGCTGTTATCATTGTTGCCATCTTTATATACCACATTTCACTCAGCACCGTGCCCAAAAAAGATATTCACGTGAATACTTAGCTAGCTAAAAAATATCATTCCTGCTCAGATTCGGGCTCAAGGGCCTCCAGCGCCAGGTCAAGGTCTCTGCGTTGTTGCAGCGTAAGGCGGAACGCCTCTTGATCAAGGTGGTGGCGATCACAGAGGTTTTTTTCACGTGCAACTGCACGGGCAGCGAAAGACTTGATAGCGAGGATGGATCGATTTCTATTACAAGTTAGTTGGTCATCGTAATATCAGAGCAGCTGAACGCACTTTTCACGGTACTTTCTAGCTGATTCCTCCTTTGCTGCTAAACGCCCAGCCTTGACAATCGGGGAGTCCAGCTGTTGTTTGGCACGCAAAGCAGCCATCCTCTCCCTTTTCTTCGCATTGCGGGCGTCCCGGTTGCTGACACACAGTTACATCAAAAAAGAAACCGTTTCTTCGAGTAAGTGTAGCGTACCGATCATTATACGCTCGGGAGGCCACCCACTTCTTGTAGCGCTGGTAGGAGGCCGGGTCACTCTCCACGATCTTTTTGCTGTTTTGTGTCATGAGTGTCGAGAGTCCGATGAGTTAGGCGAGGATGTCCCGGGTTTTCCCGAAGTTGAACGAAATCCGTTCAAATTTGACACGACTTGTCACGGCACGTGATGAGTTACAGGCCTACCGGAGCTGCATTGCGAAAGGGATTGCAGAATTGTCGACTTCCACAACCGACGCTTGCGATTGGAAGTGCCAAGACCACAAAAATAACTCGACCTAGAGTGTCTTTTATTCCCTGCCCGAGCATTGTCAACCTGGTTGCCAAAAGATTGAGTATGAGTCGTCCTTGCATTTCTGCGGATTTTACAGTGCAGACTTTGTGTTTTTGCAGTTTTATTGGTTTGTTGCTCGAGTGACTGAAACTACGCAATACCTCTATGGTCAATCCATGAATGTTCAAGGTCTTCCTGCAACCTTTTCTCACTTGGCCACAAAAACTCATTCGACTATTCACATGATGGTACCACTGAATACTCCCTAATCCTGACGCTCAATTGTTATCTCTGCGTCTTCAGGGATCACTTTTATTCCGGTCAATGCCTTTAATATTCAGCTCATTCTTCCATTCTAGAGGCACGAAGAAAGGAACAGGAGGTACGTAGATGATAAAACTAGGATTTGTGCAACTAAAACGCTTCAAACCTTACCTGTAGCATCACGAAAAGGATGCAAACTCTTTCTACGTGGTGAGTGCACCACTAGAAGTCCGTGGTGAGTGCACCACTACTCAATAGTCGGCCATCATAATCGTGGTTCCTAATATCGTTACTCTCTCAATGCGTGGCTACGAAATACTTCATTCGGGCCAGTACTGGCAAGACCTCCGCCGGCACCGGCAGGCCAAGCAATCCAAGGCTGCTCGAGAAGCCCATGTATCAGCGCCACACATCCCCGAGGGCAAAATTTTCACATTTGTTCCCGGGCGCTCTCAGCCGTATACAAGCACCAGGGATGCTAGCGGCAGAATGGTGCCGGTGATGACGCCTGCAGCCAGTGCCCCACAAGATGAAGCACAGATAGCCATATTGGCACAGCAACAGAAGCGCCGCCTCAAATCTGAACGGCTTCGTCGTGCAGCGCGGGCCAAGGAATTGCAGCAGGTAAGTATTTATAACTCACTGTATGTTTACGGCCGGCCACTGAGCTACTTTGCCAGCGAGCCCGCGACGCAGACGCGCATCTCTTGGCGCGCTTGACTGGAAAAAATGGAACATCTGATCGATGCGCAGGGAAGTCCACACCAGGATCCCAGAGGACGAAGGCGAGTTGTCGCGCACTAATCTCCTATGCACCTCTGACTTTTTGCTTCTAGTGGGCTCGAACGGGTGTTTAATGTACTTTCTTTTGTACTCCTGACGTCTTTTCTGTCTTCTTTCCTCACGAGAAAATAAAAAGGGGCAGATGAACGCAACTGAATACATTACCACTGCGCAAAAAAGATTGTAAAAAGGATGCATT
Organism: Mycena galopus ATCC 62051; assembly: GCA_014925785.1. NCBI lineage: Eukaryota > Fungi > Basidiomycota > Agaricomycetes > Agaricales > Mycenaceae > Mycena > Mycena galopus. Next base: position 123,210 of record WIQG01000355.1, on the reverse strand, counting down.
CAATCAATCACTCTTGTGCAGTACTGCCTCCGCAAGTGGGGTTTGTGCTGTAGCGATGTCTCCGCAAATCGCACTCGCCCGTTGCCCACTCGGGGAACCCCATTGTGTCGGACTCGCGCCTTGTCGAGGAATGTGGAACCCTACCCAGCGCCGACCCCCAAATTCGTTCCGACCAAGCCTCACCATCTGGAACCCATTCCGTCGTGCCCCACGTGGTGGCGGGTGGATCGAAGGTCGGGCCTTGCTCGGTCCACGGCGTGCCTGTGAACAGGGCAGCGAAGGAGATGTGATCTCGTGCGATAGCAGCTGCAAACTGCTCTTGCTCGATGACGTCCCACTCTTGAATGTCATCCGCGGCTTCTCCTAATGAGGAGGAAATAATTCAGACAGAAAATGGGACTTGATTCATGCGACTTTGACTCACGCGCAGAAAGTCTCATCCCACTCTCTTCCTCCCAGGCGCGGTGTAGGGCTGTTGGAAGCCGATGGATGCGGATTCGGCGTCCACTCTTTCGGATACCTGAGGTTCTAAAATAAGCTCTGAAAATACTGCATTCCAAGAAACACACTCACGATATTGACGCGTCGCAGTCATTGTCCGAGTGGTTTCAAAGCAGAGCCTTTGCCACAAACATCAAGCCAAACATCATCAAAACTTGTTTCGCATCCCGTCGTCACGATTCAAAAGTCCATGGGCCGCAAGAAAAAAGGAGGACCGCCCGGGCGTAAACACGACTTCACCGGAGAAAAGGAAGAATGGCTCAGTACCTTTCGTGATCAACTGCAAGATGCGGGGGAGGACGTGGGCTCAGTGTACACCGATGCTACGAACGCTTTCCTTCTCCGCTATGGATACGACCTCCCTTTTGATCAAAACGTCGACGGCGACCCGGAGGATAACCCCCCCGATGACTCCCCTGTCACCAACCCCGAAGAGAAAGCACGTCGGGATGGGATTCAACGAAAGCTACGTACCGTGCGTTATGACGGCATTATTGGTCATTTTTGGCTAACATCCTGCAGAAATTATCGAATTATTTCCGCAATAAATGGAGGGGGAAGAAGGTGCATACGGGGGCGATCAAGAACATTTTGGCGACGATGCAGACCATAAGCGGGCCCGGCGCGCGTCCACGACGCAAACCAGCAGTTGCTGTATATTCAAAATTGCACTACACGACACGAGTCAAACCCGAATTTGACGCCATCTGGGCAGAGGCCAGCAAGACTTTGCCGGAAAGCATGCGCGTCTCAATGTCACAGGACCATGTGCATGCTTCCTGGGCAAAGGAGAGCGAACAGTTCAAGGCCTCAGTCGAGGAGGAGGGAAGTGAGATGCATCGGCACGAGCTTGAGAAATGGAAGGCTGCCCGCAAAATTCCCGAGGCTAGTGCAGAGGAATATCACGAGTGAGTCTTTCGCACTGCTGTAGAAAAATCTGACAGAAAAATCAGGGCCATGGAGACGCTGAACGAGGTGGGCATTCCCATGGCAGATGCGCTTTCGGAGCGCCTGGGAGCTCATGTGGTTATCCTGGTTGTGGGCCCAGTGGGATCGGAGAATGGTGAAGTTTGCTTGAGAACGTACGGTTATTTTTTTTCCCCTTGACTTGCGCTGAAATCTATTTTAGAGTTTTTTCTGATACGGCCAAGCTACAAACGACAAGGACGTGGGCGCAATTCGACCACAAGGGCTTCACTGAGATGGAAAATTCAATCATGCGGTATGGGCGCGGGGCATTCAGTACGTTGGCAGCGTATGAGACATACAGAAGACAAACTTACCCTCCCCTCCAGCCAAGGCGGAGTGCCGTGCTCGGGCATGGCCGCCACCAGAGAGCGCCGATCCTGTGCATGTGGCTGGGCTGCTGACTCTGACTGACACGAGCGCGCCAGCTCCTGTACCCGCACCACGCAGTCCTACGCAGCCTCTACCAGCTGCACCCGCGCCCGTCGTGCTGGCACCTGTCATCCCCGCACCCATCGTCCCCGCACCCGTCATCCCCGCACCCGTCGTCCCCGCACCCGTCGTCCCCGTGCTGCCTGTCGTCTCCGTGCCGCCCATCGTCCCTGCACCCATACCTGTCGCAGATGATGGGATTGACCGGTCTGGCTGGACTGAGAATCTGAAGGAAACACATGCCTACCTCTCGCAGAAACAGTGGGGTCCAGGCTGGTCGGCGTTGGTGGATGCGCTGGTGCAACACGAATGGTCTTTTTATCACGTCGAAGAGGATGGGAAGCTGCCCAAGCTTCGCACGCGACCCCCGGAGTACGCCGATTGGATGAAGGAGCACCGCCTGGTCAAGGACTACGCAATTCGGCCTGAGTTTGGAACTGATTTGTTCGAGTGGTGGAAGGACTTATGCCCACCACTGCGCTTGGATGGCGTCGGGGTTGGCGAGGGGGACAAAGACCCTCCGCGGCAGCGTACTCGGGAGAATGGCTGGTCGAGACTTCACTACAGAGGTCGAAATGGTCCGATCTTTTTGGTTCTCGGGCTAGCATGGTGGGGACAGTCCATTTGCAACGCCGCCGCCACAGATGGGCTCGGAGCAGAAGAGGTGGCACTAGCAGACAACAAGCTATGGCAGCTCATCATTGCGGACGTCGAATGGGTCCTCGTGCATGTCTTGACTCAGCCGCGACTAGCGATGGAGGAGTGGACGGCCGAGAGGGATGCAGAGGCGGCGGAGGAAGCAGCAGAGAAAGCAGCAGCGGAGGAAGCGAAGGCAGCTGAGGCTGAGGCACGGAAGGGCGAGAAAGGGCCGGCGGTGAGGGCAAAGAAGAGTGGAGCTAAAGCGAAGGCGAAGAAGGCAGAGAAGCTGATGATGGGGAAGAAACGGTAAGAGAAAGAGTTCACCAAGTAGCGTGGAGCTTGTGGGCTAATGTGGACCTTATAGTAAACGTCCAGCAGAAGACGGTGGAGAGCTTCCCCCACCGAAAAAACCGACTCCAGAGCGCCCCAAACCGAGACCAATGACGAGAGGGTAACAATCTCATTGACGTATAACGTTACAACTGAATGCTGTCTGTCTAGTGTTCGTGCCCGCGGTGAAGTCGGAAACCCATCCGGCATGGAGAAAAGCGCCCAAACGGCGTCTCCTTCCCCGTCACCGGACGAAAGCACGGTAGCCTCCACAGCAACTCCCTCGCAATGGACGGTCTTGAGTCCAGTAGATAAAGATAAAGAGCCGGGCGACAAAGCGTCGGGAGCGTCAGCGCTGCAATCCGGGCCATCCTCGCCGAACACAGCGCAACAGATGCCACCAGCTGACATGGACATCGATGGGCGCAATAATGTGTCACTCAATCTCGATCTCGATCCTTTCGCAAACAACATGGGTCTTAGTCTGGAGGAGCTTGCGGAAATGACCATGGACCCGGAAGCCGAGGACGGGATTTGAAAACTCACTGTGGGGCTTGGTTTTCTCATGTCTGCAAATGGACATTTCTTTACTACAATCGTATGAGTTCTCGTTCTCGGATAATTCTCGGATGTAGAACACCATTTCTAATTGGGATCATTGTGGAATCATTGTGATCGTAACTAGTGGAAATGGCTTGTTGACGAGACCGGGAAGCTACGAGATTCTTCGTGAATGAGAAGGTATAACAGTGCGAACCAAAAGGAATGAGACTTTCCAAGAAATGCTTAGGAAAATGCGAACGCCTCGGGCAAGGGATCCCAATAAGTACTAGGATTTGAATCACACATTTCCGCATATCGGAACGCTGTCCCAATTGGGATAGCACTTCCGATTGATGCGGGACTACGGATTGTAGAAACCAGAGGGAGGTGTAGAAACCAGAGGAAGGGTCACTTGGGAAAACAAATCTCAGGGTATTTATCTGTCAATACAAAGTGAAGTCTTCGGTCTTCAGTCTTGTGTTTCTTTGGGCCTTTCGGGAGCCGAGCTCTTACTCGGCATATCGGACCGCTGTCCCAATTGGGATAGCATTTCTGATTGATGCGTAACAACAGATTGTAGAAACCAGAGGGCGGTGTAAAAACCAGAGGAAGGGTCACTTGGAAAAGGAATCTCAGGGTATTTCTTAGTCAATAAGACAGAGTGAAGTCTTCGGTCTTCATTCTTCTGTTTCTTTGGACCTTTCGGGAGGAGCCGAGCTCTTACTCGGCATATCGGACCGCTGTCCTAATTGGGATAGCATTTCCGATTGATGCGTGACTACGGATTGTAGAAACCAGAGGGCGGTAGAGGAAGGGTCACTTGGAAAAGGACTCTCAAGGTATTTATTAGTCCATAAGACAGAGTGAAGTCTTCGGTCTTCATTCTCCTGTTTCTTTGGGCTTTTCGGGAGGTGCCAAGCTTTTTTTGGGGCAGTTGCCGTCAAGGTCCGAGACCAAATTCTCAAGGCCGAAAAGGTCCGATGCTTATCCGAGACCAAATTCTTAAAGCCGAAAAAGCTCGATGCGGCAAGCAAAACTGAAAGGAGAAGTACAAATAAGGAACGGGACACTGTTGATGCCGAGAGCTGAGAATTGATGCGGAGCGCTTAAAGCAGAAGTATAAATAGAGGTAAACAAAGAGCAGGATGCCGCTGATGCCGGCAGGTGACAATAGCCTGCCGGACAGCAGGGGAGGGTGCACATTATAATGTGCACCAGGCCTGGCAGTGCAAAGGGCACTTTGTAACGTGCACCGCTGGCCAGGCCAGTGCACATTGTAATGGTAGTACAGGGAGAGCTCGACCTCAGGTCCGGCTACCACGACGCCTTCTAGCGCGCGGACGTGGAACAAGTCCGGGCAAAGAAGGGTAACGTCCGTGTTGTCCGAGCCTACCCCGTGGTCCGGGCGACGGGACAGCGCGTCCGGACGGCCCATGAGACGTCCGGGCTGGTGGTGGAGCGCGAAGTCAAACTGGGACAGGTACAGGGACCACCGCGCCTGCCTCCGGTTCAAGTTCTGTGCCTTCCGGAAGTACTCCAAGTTTTTGTGGTCCGTCCAGATCTCGACCGGATGCTGCGTACCTTCGAGGAAGTGTCGCCACTCCTCTAGGGCCCGGATGATCGCAAGCATCTCCTTGTCGTGGATCTCGTAGTTGCGCTGGACGTCACTCAGACTCTTGGAGTAAAACGCGACCGGATGCCACTTCCCGTTCGCGTCCGGCTGAGACAGGACGGCTCCGGTGGCGTAGTCGGAGCTGTCCGCCTCGACCCGGTACGGACGCGACTCGTCGGGCAGGACCAAGACGGGCTCCGCGGTCACCGCATCCTTGAGGGCTTGGAAGGCGGCGGCCGCGGCAGCGGTCCAGGTCCAAGCGACGCTCTTCTTTGTGAGGTCGAAGAGGGGCCGCGCTATGTCCGAGAACGCCCGGATGAACCTCCGGTAGAAGTTCGTGAAGCCAAGGAACTGCTGCACGTCCTTCTTGTTCTCCGGAGCAGGCCAGGCGGCGACTCCGGCGACCTTGACCGGGTCCATCTCGACGTGGTTGTGCGAGATGATGACGCCGAGGTACTCGATCGACGACTTCTCGAACTCGCACTTCTCCGGCCGGAGGTAAAGCTTGTGCGCCCGGAGCCGCCGGAGGACTTCTCGGACGATCTCTCGGTGGCGCGCGAGATCGGAGTGAGCGATGAGGATGTCGTCAAGGTATACCATGACATCTCCGGACAGGATGAGGTCTTGGAAGATGTCGTTCATCATCGTCTGGAACGTGGCCGGAGAGTTGGTGAGGCCGAAGTACATCACCAGGGGCTCAAAGAGCCCTCGGTTGGTACGGAACGCGGCCTTCCACTCGTCGCCTCCTCGGATCCGGACGTTGTTGAAGCCCCACCGGACGTCGAGTTTTGTGAAGAACCGGGCTCCCTTAAGGCGGTTGATGAGATCGTTAATCAGCGGGAGCGGATACCGGTTCTTTACGGTCATTGCGTTGAGCGCCCGGTAGTCCTGGACGAACCGGAGGCTTCCGTCCTTCTTTTTGATGAAGAAGACTGGAGACGCCATCGGTGATTTGGACGGACGGATCCGGCCGGTGCTCAGCCCGTCCTCGATGAACGCGTCGAGTTCCTTCTGCTCAAGGGGGGAGATTGGGTAGACCTTGCAGTTGGCCGGTTTCGCATCCGGGACGAGTTCGATGGCGTGGTCCCACGTCCGACGCTCCGGCAACGCGTCGAACGACTCCTTATCGAAAACGTCGGAGAAATCCTCTGCCCAGGCCGGAACCGAGGTCTCGGGCGGGGCCGAGTTCCGGGTGTAGGCCTCCGCGAGCCGTTGAGAGACGGTGCTACCCGCGCAGATCTCTTTGGTCGGAGCGAACGCGGTGTAGAGGATCCGGTCGCCTTCCTCGAGCTCGTCATCGTCGTCCGGGTCCGGAGTGAGGTCCGGAAAGTCGTCTCCGTCGCCGTCCGGATCGTACCCGTCGTCTCCGCACCACTCCTCTGAGTCAATGGCACAGATAGACGGGACGGGACCTTCGTGGAGCTGCCGGAGGATCGCGGCGGAGATCTGCGCGTTGCGACGGACGGCGCGAAGCTCCTCTCGGCAAGTGCTGCAGCTGGTCGGGCAGCGGGTCATCCGGACTTCCTTGGTCTCCCAGTCGATCTCCGGGTTGTGCTTCTGAAGCCAGGAGTAACCGAGGATGACGTGCTGCTTCCCGAGCCGCATTACAGCGAGTTGGATGCGTTCGGAGTGTCCCTTGTAGTTGACGACCATATCAACTACGCCGGAAATGCCTCCGGATGCATTGGGCGTGCCGTCGACGTTGAGGACCGGAATTGGCTGGGAGAGCTTCCGGATGGGAAGGTTGCGGGAGATCACGTACTCCGAGTCGATGAAGTCTCCGGTCGCCCCGCAGTCAACCAGGCCTTTCACGGACATCGTAGCCGCGGTTTCTACCGATTGCATCTCCAATGGAATGTGCAGGGAGTTCCGGCCCTCCACGGAATCAATAACGTACCGCCGGGGTAGTTTGCGTTCCCACCTTGGACGGCGGACGTGGGGAATGGAAGGGGGCAGTTCTATCTTTGCCTCCGGGGCGGGAATAGGGGGTGCGCCTTTCGTTTCAACTGCTGATTTATTGGGTATATCTTTGTACAAGCAGGAGTAACGATTGGGGGACGCGACCGAGGGCGCACCGCTCACTCGGCCAGGTCCGGAAAACCCTCCGGCTCCGCGTCTCCGGCGTCCGGCTTGGTCGGAAGCCCAGCGGTGGTAGAGAGGCGCGCGAAGAGTTCTCCGAGGAGGTTGTCACCGAGTTGACGGACGACCTCGTCCAGGACGTCTGCGTGCCGGACGTCCGAGGGAGTCGGGCAGTCTCGGGCGAGGTGTCCGGCCGCGCCGCAACGGAAGCAAGTGCGCGGCGTGAAGTGTGCGCGGGTCCGGTCGACTTCCATCGGGATGCCGGGCGGAAGGGCGGGCGTCGGCGCGGCTTTGGGAGCAGGCGTGAAGGAGGGGACTGGGAGGAACATCCCAGTGCGGGGGCGTGCGGCCAGAGCTGGGGCGCGAGTCGGAGGTGCTCCTGCTCGGACACGGGCGAGGGCGTCGTACTGGCGGAAGGCGCGGAGACGCCATCCGGCGTAGTCTAGCAGCGCCGGAGCGGTCCCGAACGTGGTGATCGCCGCGTTAATCCGCGGGTCGAGCCCTGTTCGGTACTTGGTGACGCGGACGAGCGGATCCGTGTACCCGGCCGTGGCGGCGAGTTCCTCGAAGTCGTCCGTGTACCGGTAAACGTCGCGGGAGCCCTGGTAGTAGCTATGGGTCTCCAGCCGGAGGAGAGCTTGGTCTTGCTCGTTTTCCTCGACGAACCGGAGCCGGAACTCGGACTCGAATTCCGCCCAGGACGGGAATGGGAACGGAACGATTGCGGACTGTCGCTCGGCCCATCGTCCGGCCGCGTCTCGCGCCATAAAGGACATGGCGTACCGCACGAGTTTTTCCTCAACGACCTGTCCGTGGACCATGAAGGCTTCCGGAACCAGTCGGAGGTATGTGAGGACGGAGTGGAGGAACATCCGTCCTTGAGTCCGGTCGCCGTCGAAAACGGCTGGGGGGTTCGGTCGGAGAACCAATTTTGCTGCAGGGGTGAGGGTGGTGAAGTCTGGACCCACCGCCGGAGCCGGAGCGGCAGGGACGGGGGCAGTCGCGGGTGGATTTTGGCTGTTGTGTAAAACACGGAGTAGGGCTTCGATGTACGCGAGAGAGCCTTCTACCGCGGTCAGCCAGGATTCGGGGTCGGCAGCCGGGTCCGGGATGTAAACATCCGGGAGCTCGGGTGGCGCGGACCCGTTTCCGGGCGTCGGGGCGTCCATCAAGGAGGAGGGGTCGAGATTGGAAGTGGGGGAGGCCAGAGCGCTAGCGTAGCGGTCCGAGTCCGAGTCTACACCGAACTTCGCAATCTTGACCGGTTGATCCCTTAGATCCTTTCTTCTGCTGTAAGGGCAACCTCAGCTCGGCGCGGAGCGCGGGAGACTAGCGGGAGAATCCGAAGTAACTCAATTGACAGTACTAAATACAGGTTTCTAGAATACGCACCTAGCGGGAGAATCCGAAGAGAAGAAAGGATGAGGATTCCCACGCTAGGCGAGGTTTTTTATAGGTACTAGCCAGTAGCACGTGTCCGGAGGGATTGGCAGTGGTCTCGAGCTTGATCGCACAGCATGTGCCAGTGAGAGCGACCGGACGGAGGGGGGCGGAGGGGAACGGAGTCCGGAGAGACGGGAGGTGACGTTCCGGGTGGAGGCGCAGGCTGAGGTGCAGGTCCGAAGGCCGGACAGTCGGGGGAGGCCGGACGAAGGATCGGAAGAGGCAGTGGGGCAGTGCGATGGGCCGGAGCCGGAGCCGGACGGACGGACGGGTGGTTCCCCTGACATATATATGGGAATTTTGCGGTGCCTCTCCATTTGCATTTGTTAGTCTGGCCCGTCTTTCTCCATCTTATCTTCCTAGTCTTATCTCCCATCCGATTCACTCATGCAGTGCCTGACTCCGATACTTATTCGTCTTCTTGATCTCCTCAGCCGTGTCTCTTTCCGCTGCCCTGGACTTCTCAGCCTGGACTTCTCGGCGCTCTCCCCATGGATTCTGATTCCGAGCTGAGGAGTCGAAACGAATCTCTTTCCTTGCTTTGCAGGGACAGGCCGGGATATCCTCATCACAAAATTCGATGTATCTTGCTGAATTTGGGCATTTTTCTTGGATCTAAAGCTTTTACTTGTCCGCCAGTGCTCCCTGAAGACGGTTGTATTCCTCAATAGACACCATGGTGCGAAACGCGTCCGGGTGGTGCGTCTGAGTTCTGAGTGCTGTAATGCACCTCCATTCCAAAATCCAATCTCTGTCAATTCTGGCTCATTTCTCTCGATTTAAAGCTCCCTTCTCCATCAGGAAAACCGCAGGTAGCTATGGGCGCTATGAAGCACTCAGCAAGGCTGTCAAGTGCTGTCAAAGGCCTGCATAGCGGCCATAGTGTCTTGCGGTTTGCCTGATGTCCGTATGATGCACATCTGTACGATGCGTCCGAGTGCCGGAATGCACTCCCTTCACAAAATCCGATCTTTCTCTCTCAACTCTGCCTCGTTTCTCTGGATCCAAAGTTCCCTCCTCTCAGCCCGGGCTCCCCGAACACAGTGATGTTATTTGCTTGGTGTCACACTCCCATCACAAAATCCGATCTTTCTCTATCAATCTGTCTTGTTTCTCTGGAAGCGGATCTCCCTCCACTCCACTTGAGTTCCCGAATACTACGGCGGTACCATTCACTAGGCGCCACAGTATGAAGCGAGATGGGTCCAATGAAGCGTGATGGGTCCAATCACTACATCCAATATGTCTCTGTTAATTCTGCCTTTGCCTTTGCTTCTCTCGCCTGTCTTCCTGCATCTTATCTTCTTGGTCTTCTCGTTATCTTTGGCGGCTTCCTCCACCTGGCGTCTCCTTATCTTGGGCATCTCCTTATCTTGGGCATGGGCCTTTGTAATACCCCTCCTTACCAGTTCTCGCCATCATGGTTTCCTTTCTCTTGTGCATTCCGTGTTCTTGGTTTCTCGCCTCCCTGTCCACTCCTTGCTCTCCGGGTATGTTGACGACAGAAACACTTTGTAGTACCACTAGAGTTGTTGCTCACTGGCCCTTATTGTGTGTTTCTCCAGCTCGTCTCTCAGTTCTTCCGATATGTGTTTCTGGATTGTCTCCAGTCTGAACTCAAAATGCAAAGGTCTCTCAACAACTTGATCCTAGACAGCATTACATTTGCACTCTGTATTGTTGTGCAGCTTGTGACAAGCGTTCTGCCTTGCGAGTTGTGTGATATGAATGCGAATACCGGGTTCAAAGGCAGTTGGGTTCTCCTCAACCAGCTCCTGGTTGAACAGCTTGATGCTTTAGGATGTGGAAGTTGGCACAGATCTCCGCAAAACATCATGTTCATGCCTCCAAATTGGTGCGTTGTTACCCCCTTCGCAATGCAGCAATATTCACTGGCAATGCTCAGATCGGCCTTTGCTCAGTAAATATTGTTTGATGTGACTCTTATATCAATCATTCAAGCACCATTCTCTTCGCAGTCCAGAGTCAATAATTTGCAGTTACAGCTCTTTGCGGTACAACAGGCGCGGCCTGGGTTTTTTTCCTTGTTGGGCATTTTGTAGTCCCGCAACTAGGACACTTGCAGCGGCCTCAGTTCTCGTCTGTTTGCCTTTCATATAGGCTCATTCGAAGCGCATTTGGAATACGCACGCGACCACCTCTTCAGATTCTCTGTTTTGCACGTAAATGTGCTTCTTGGGCCCTGAAGTCAGATTTTCAGTGATTTTTCAGTGAATTTCCCACTAGAACAGGTGTTCTGTCCTCAGTTCTTCGTCTTTTTGCTTGTGGAAACACTCCTTAATTGCGCATTTGGAATGCGCACGCGACCGCCTCCTCAGATTCTCTGTTTTGCACGTAAATGTGCTTCTTGGGCCCTGAAATCAGATTTTCAGTGACTTTTCTGCGAATTTCCCACTAGAACAGGTGTTCTTCCCTCAGTTCTTCGTCTTTTTCCTTGTGGAAACGCTGCTTAATTGCGCATTTTGAATGCGCACGCGACTGTCTCCTCAGATTCTCTGTTTTGCACGTAAATGTGCTTCTTGGGTCCTGAAATCAAAATTTCAGTGACTTTTCTGCGGATTTCCCACTAGAACAGGTGTTCTGTCCTCAGTCTTTCGTCTTTTTCCTTGTGGAAATGCTCCTTAATTGCGCATTTGGAATGCGCACGCGACCGTCTCCTCAGATTCCCTGTTTTGCATGTAAATGTGCTTCTTGGGTCCTGAAATCAAAATTTCAGTGACTTTTCTGCGAATTTCCTACTAGAACAGGTGTTCTGTCGTCAGTTCTTGCTCTTTTTCCTTGTGAAAAGGCACCTTATTTGCACATTTGGAATGCGCACACAATGGTCCCCTCAGATTTCCTGTATTGCTTTGAAATCTCTTTCTTGAGTCATGAGATCAGATTGTCAATCATCTTTCTGGGAATTTCCCACTAGAACAGTGGTTCTGCCCTTTATTCTGTGCCTTTTATTTTTTAGTACAGGCCAAATCTCTCTCTGTTCCAAATTCAAAGGGAACCACAAACTCAGATTTATTATTCTGGCTGTGAATACCCCAGCTTGATACCCACAACAGATCATCACATTTGATCAGTGGTCGGTAGAACAACCACTGCAGACTCAAATATTGTTCAATTGTCCTCCACATAAGCTTATTTTCTTCCCCTGAAAAATCTGCACAAAGGCATATCTTTATGTCCCTCAGAATGTGCCTGCAGGCCATCCGTGCCAGATGTCTTCTTTGCTTTGCTATTTTGCTAAATGGCATTGAGGATCTTCTCGGATGTGTACTAACCCATATTTGTCTTTATATCGTGCCTCAGGCCATTCTCTTAAATCTAATGTGTACTTAGATCAACCAGATGCATGCTATTTCATATTTTCCATGTATTTTCGAGCGGAATAAGTGAAAAACAAGAGATTTTATGATGTGATTATAAATTCTGAGGAGACGGTTTGATGCAGATTCAGAACGCAAATACGAGGGAAGAACAGCTGTTCTAGTGGGAAATTCCCAGAAAGATGATCAACAATCTGATCTCATGACTCAAGAAAGAGATTTCAAAGCAATACAGGAAATCTTGCGCATTCTAAATGCGCTTTGAACGAGTGTTTGGTCAAGGAAAAGGCGAAGAACTGAGGGCAGAATGGCTGTTTTGGTGGGAAATTCCCAGAAAAGTGACCAAATATCTGATTTCATGGCTTAAGAAGCAGCCTTTAGTGCAAGACAGGAAATCAGAGGGGACCATTGTGTGCACATTCCAAATGCGCAATTAAGGTGCCTTTTCACAAGGAAAAAGAGGAAGAACTGACGACAGAACACCTGTTCTAGTAGGAAATTCGCAGAAAAGTCACTGAAATTTTGATTTCAGGACCCAAGAAGCACATTTACATGCAAAGCAGAGAATCTGAGGAGACAGTCGCGTGTGCATTCCAAATGCGCAATTAAGCAGCGTTTCCACAAGGAAAAAGACGAAGAACTGAGGGAAGAACACCTGTTCTAGTGGGAAATTCACAGAAAAGTCACTGAAAATCTGATTTCAGGGCCCAAGAAGCACATTTACGTACAAAACAGAGAATCTGAGGAGGCGGTCGCGTGCGCATTCCAAATGCGCAATTAAGGAGCGTTTCCACAAGGAAAAAGACGAAGAACTGAGGACAGAACACCTGTTCTAGTGGGAAATTCACTGAAAGGTCACTGAAAGTCTGACTTCAGGGCCCAAGAAGCACATTTACGTGCAAAACAGAGAATCTGAGGAGGTGGTCGCCTGCTGTCACAGAACGGAGTTCGGGGCTGGTAGACAGATATGTGGGTCAGTAGTCCGGATACTGGAGGGTACAGGTGAACAGGAAAGTCGGGGAAAGGTCCTGGAAATAGTGTAGACGCGTGGAATGGAAGTCGGGTGTGAAATGGGAAATATGCCGTGTGGGCGTGCGATACGGGTGCGGCCCAATAAAGGCTTGGTGGAGGGAGAGATGTAGGGCTCAGGTGGAAAGGCTTCACTGGCGACGTGCTCGCGTTGGAGCGCTCGGGTTACTGGTCGCGTCGATGGTGGTGGTTCGGGATCAAAAAGGGGATTTTCGTAATAAAAGTACGTACAAACTAATATACGGAATGATACCCGATTTATCGTAAAGTACGTACGGAGATGTAAAATAGGGGCGGGCGACCAGCAGTCCATCCCACCCTTCCACACTGCGTATTCCAAATGCGCTTCGAATGAGCCTATCTGAAAGGCAAACAGACGAGAACTGAGGCCGCTGCAAGTGTCCTAGTCTTGGGGACTACAAAATGCCCAAAAAGGAAAAAAAACCCAGGCTGCGCCTGTTGTACCGCAAAGAGCTGTAAGCCTTCATGCCCCAAAACACTACCCAGTGGAAACTTCATGAAATTCCTTCAAATAAAGCTGAACATTGTTCCTTGATATTGGAAAATGGTGTTTAGATGCTTCTCTTTGCATTATATGCAGTGCTTGAGGCCCTATTTGACAAATGATCAGAAATTGTCACTTCACATATCTCAAGTTCAGCTCGATATTTTGCCCTGACTTTTGGCTCACACAATGTTGTATACCTTAGCTAACTTTTCTGGGGGTTTAGATCTTCTTTAAAGGCTGCAAGAGAGCCTGAATAGCCTGAATATGTGGTTGAAGGTTGAACATCACCAAATTCAATATGTAGTGGACTAGAGATGAATGAAAGTACTTCAAACATATTTATACATCTCATATGTTATGTAGGACCATTGGAAATGCATACCACCTCCATGAAAGGCAAGGATCACAACAAACAAGCGCAATCTGTATAAGCTGAAAGTTCATCTGTATGAGCCCTAGGGTAGGGGAAAGCTATGTGGGCACACTTTCCATAATAGCATAATACTCTCCTCCAACTGCTGACAGTTAGCCATGGTGGTGTGTGTGGTGGGAATCTCAGAATCGAATTTTGCAACTTAAGAGATTATCTCCATGTCACACTGTTTCCCTAGCCCAGAATGTGATGCAAGTCCCATCCACACCTATAGGGCATGCCAACTGCAAAGTTGAATCAAGAAGAACGGTCAATTTGGGCCCAAATGAGGGCAAAAACGAGGAATTTCCTTTTTGGGCCAAAAGCGTAGTGGCCCAAAAAGGAAACACACCAGCTCAAAGGCTCTGAGACGCCAAAAAATCCAAAAATAGACTTGAAAACAAAGTTGTAGAGCCAAAAATATACAATCCAGCTGTCCAATCCGTTTTGCAATCAGTGCCCTGGTTCCTGCGCAAAATGCAAAATACTCGGCCAAACCCAGCAATAAATGAATCATTGGATCAGGATGATGAGAATCCGAGGCTGGTATGCTTAATCAGGCCATGGTACGGGCAAGACAATAGATAACAGCTATAGATCAAAAATAATACACACCTTTGGGCAGGGAAATACATTTTTATCCCAGCCTGAGGTACCTGTGCACCACATCAATTTAACAAAAGATTGCAGCCTATACCCTTGTGATTTGCTCCATATGATAGGTGCTTAACAGTGACAGCAACAGGGGGCAACTATAGCTTTGTTGTGAGAAAACCACTTTTATTGCAGCTTTATTGCAGCATATGTAGTTCCCGAACTCTAGGTACATTTGTGACTTTATAGTATCTTCATTGTGACTTTCTTGCAGCTACTGCCCTCTACAAACTCTATGTGCAGAATCACATTTATTGTGACTTTATTGCAGCTACTGCCCTCTACGAACTCTATGTGAAGAGTTACATTTATTGTGACTTTATTGCAGCTACTGCCCTCTACAAACTCCATGCGAATAGTCACATTTATTGTGACTTTATCGCAGCTTTATTGCAACTTTATTGCAGCTCACATCTGATGTGATGTGTCTACATTAGATCATAGATATTGAAGCTTTATTGTGCCTTTATTGTGACTTTGTTGCAGCTAGCATGTCTTAGCTCTCATGTGCTCCCAGACCTTAGAGATATTGTGACTTTCTTGCAGCCTTGATCACAGCTTTTATTGCATCATAGGCAAATCAGCTAAAATGCCTTCTAACTAGTAAGGACTAACCCCGGGGTTACTCCCTACTAACTAGAGGGGGTTTTGTGGGATCCATAGGTGGATCACGATCACATTATCTAATGTCTGGAATTTGGATTGGCCGACATCAGAACAGGCATTCCACTGCAAAAAAAGGTCGAATATTGGAGGTTATCGTAAATTCATGGGGGATTTAAAGGAAAATCGATGGGGGGTTAATTTCCTTCCTTCCCATTCGAAATTCTTCCGTAGACTTCTCATTACTCACGATCTTCACGACTTCCGCAACGTCTCTGGCCCATAGGTTTCCACTTCATGTCCAGCTGGTGCCCTGCGAGTCGAGTTGAACCTCCCGCAGGTGCACATATGGCGGGGTGAGGGCAGCGAGGACTTGATGTTGAAATGTGAGGGGTAACTCAGAGTGGTCTTCCTCGGCACGGAAAATTTCGATATTGTGAGGCAGCGAGAGTAAATCGTCCATGAATAAGTCCAAAACAGCCTAATATTATCTCAGCGTTAGTCCCAGATATATGTTAGAATGGAATGCTTACCTGCAAGGTGCAGATGAAGTTTGTTGGCATTGACCGCTCCTGGTCGGGACTCAGCTTTTTCAGGCTGATGCGTTCCTGCACTACCACCGGTGTGGGTGAAACATATGCCGCCTCTGCATCTCAGATCTTGTATCCAGGCGAGCAATGAATGAATGCCTCGTTGTCGTTCAGCTTAAGCGTCGGCCGGTCAACGGGAGTGTTGATAGTGGATTTCGGAAAACGCGTGTGGACGTTGCCGTAGCGGAATATCCGTGCGGGGAATTTAAAGGACAGCTCCGCCAATTCAGGAAAGAGGGAGGGGATGGCCGCAATGAACTGGAGCATCTGTGATGGAGGGTACACAGTGGCTAAAAACTCGTATCCCCGTGCGGGGAATGGCAATGTGAGGGACTGCAGGGGCACCGTTGCCTGCAAAATGTCCGTGCACAACAGCATGAGTGAATCACGATTGGAAGGATCTGAGATCACTATATTGCTGACAGGACGACCCGGGGCCAAGAGCTGTACAACCGCGGGCGGCCCAGTCAGATTGCGCAAACAAAAGGGGGATTGTCGTCGATGGCAGTGGGCCCGTAGAAGACTTGAGCGCCAGGGACTGGAGGTGAGGACACTGGCTCAGCAAGCGAACCAGTACCCCTATGTCGCGTATCTCATGCACTGATAAGCCGATGAGGTTGATGAGTGCGTCCGAGCCAAATCCCGACATTAAAAGTGATATATCTGCACCGGTGACGTCCAGGATGCGGAGATCGTTTCGAGATACCAGCCGGACGGGTTCATCGGCAGAACAGTGGGTCATCTCCAGAGTTTCTATGGTCAGAAAGCCCTCCGTAGCATCGATGTGGCAATTTCGGAGCCGGAGCTCCTTCAGCTTCGGGAGAGATTCGAGGGCTTCGCGGAAGGGGGCGTCGATCGTAGCCAACTCGATGTGCAATGACGATAGGTTGCGATAATTTTTGAGCGTGATGACAAAAGTCTGAAGAACCCTTGCTTTTAGGGTGTCGAATAGATGGACGTTTTCGATTTCGAGATCGAAGCTTCTCAGCATCAATCCTCGGCTAAAATTGACCGTCCAGGTGTGAACAAACGAAGGGAAAGGACCCTCCGCCAATCTGTCCAACCGAACGGCTGTGCGATGGAGGTGATGAACACGGTCCATCCAGTTATCCTTGTCGAGCCCCCATCCCAGTGCTGCCACATGCAACATCTGGTCCTGAAACAAGCTCGGCAGGACCAGGGAACGAAAGAGTCTGCAGACCAATGAGACTCTGAAGTTGCTGAAGCGTGCATAAACATAGGCAAGCAGCCCAGATTTCCACAGGCAGAGTTGTGGTCCACTGGACAAGCATGGAGGTGGTAAGAGATTAAGGTATGCTGTCACATCGTCGGCTAGCAATCAGTGTCACGGTGCTGCCGCAGTTCTGCACCGAAGTACGTGGTCTACGGTCTTAATACGTCTAGCCCCTCTTACCGTTTACGTACTTTCCCAGATGTTCTATTACTTCGTCTTACTTGAGTCTGCCAGCGCTATCACCGGCATCGCGCTCTCGGCGCCTCCCCTCGTCTCCGCAATCAAACAAAATGCGCTTTTCCCTGGGACTGGAACAGGTACAGGTCTCCAGACAAAGTTTCCGAGCCCTCTCGATCTCCCTCACCGCCACTGAGGTCTGATTTGGTGATACCCGAAAATTGAAATTTGAGCCTTTTTTGCTCAACTCCTTCCTTCATTCTTTCTGCGTTCTTCAACCAAAACCGCTCCTTTTTCTTTGTCTATGTTCAACATTTCCTTGTTTGTGTCTCTTTCTGGTCTTTGTCCTCAGTTTCATCCTTCGCTCACACGGTTGCCAGATGCGCGCCGCATTCTACATATCAACAGGTCACGCAATATCCGCAGCACTCAGCGTGATCTTCCAAAGACTCACAGTCCCGCCCAATCTTTGCACCTGTGCCGTTCTCAGATCTCAGTCCACTCAAAGAAAGCAAAGATCGCAGCTTCCCTCGGTCGCCGAACACGGAATTTCCGGTTGGCCTGGCATTTTCTTTGACAGACTGGGATCCTGCGCATGATGATTATCACTGCCACATATACAAGCAAAGCTTCGGACACTCACCCTCCTCCTCTCTCCATCTTCCACCCACATCTTTTGTGACCCCATTGCACTGGAAAATCAACACAACAATTAAATTCCCGGTCAAAAATTGTCAGCACTGTCACTCAACGTCAATCACTGCATTTTGACAGGTTCTGGACCCACCTTAGCCCAGGTATGCCGAGGCTTTGCCCTGCTTTGCCGAGCTGCCAAGCGGCTGTGTCTAGGTTAGCCGAGACACCCTGAGACACCTCGGCAAAGGCTTGGCATACCTGGACTGATGGGTTCCAGGCTAGGTCCAAGGAACCATCAAAATGTAGTGAATGCCTGCTCAATTCAACCTCGTGGCTTGTCTTAGGATGATACCTGGCAACATCGACCTCTTTCCACTGAGGATGCCTCTCCAACCTGTTCTGATGCTGCGCTCTCGTATTAGCTCGGCATAGCTGGTCCTTGAAGATCAGGCGAGCGGCGCCATGAAACCATGGTTGGTTTCCTGATAAAAAATAGCCACAACAGTTTCGCACTCACCCCATTCAATAGAGGTTGTGAAAAAGCTGCATGAGCCGCATGCGGCTTTTTGACATTGTGCACAGCTGCATGAGAAACTGAAGCATTTGAGGATGTCTCCATGTGAATTTCGAGGATATATAGGTAAATCAAGTGGTATGTGATGCATTGAACCACTTACCAAATGGAACCTGCCTCATTTTGACGTCATTATTTAGCTTCGTCACAGCTGCTGTGCAGCTATGGCTGAGATGTTGCCATAAAAGCAACGTAAAAGGCCACTTGCCACGCTTCCTGCTCGCACCTGATGCCGGAATCAACACCAACGGCATTCCAAGCACAGTATGCAAGGTTTGCATGTGTCATACATAGAGAAACAAAAGCCGTACAGTGCCGGATGCAGCTTTGCACAACGCAAAAAAGCTGCATGCAGCTCTGTGCTAGTCTCGGCTAACTCCATACCCACATGACATCCCAATTTGGGAACCCTGTCATGAGGGTCTGGGCCAAAATGTGGCAATTAACCGTACCATTGCGCTATCATTTTTGATGGATTTTTCACACGGTATGTATCTCCTCAATAAAACAACCAAGGCATTGTCCAGATACTATCTGTGAGTTAAAAATTACCTGCCCCAAAGTTCTGCAGCTCCAGTAATTATTCCGTGGCTTGCAATTTGCAGTGGGGTGGCCTTGTACCACATGGTAGCTTTTTAATGCTTTGCGCTGAAAGGTTTGAGGGGAGGATCAAAAATTTTCATACAGAGATTTTCCAAGAGTGAAATGTAGCCCAGGTATAAATACATGTGAAATTTAGGTGATAATGTGCTATGCACATCCTCGAGGGTGCTAGAATTCATGCTCAATGAGATGAGGTAATTTTGCCGAAATAGGGGCTTCTGACTTTGGAGGTTCAAATGGGGCCTGTTTGAGCCTCTCAGTAGGAAATGCCCCAGCAGAGCACATTTACAGCTAATTGCAGTACCTAAGGCGCGGATTCAAAATCTCTGTTTTGGGATGTTTTCAAAGAATTCCCGATATCTCAGTCAGTTCTTCACTGATTCGCATGAAAACTATATAGATCTACTCAGCTAATTCATACGCAATTAGTGATAGAAAGAAATCCATGAAAATATTATGTATCTGGAATTTTCTCCTTTTGGGCTGTTTTCACACCAAAAGCTGTCTAGCATTCCAAGAACATATCCCAGTGGTCTGATATATTGGGAAGGACAACATGTATAACTGAGGGAATTAGTGATAGAGCCAGAAACATATGAGATTCCTCAATAAATACAATGTTTACAGTATCTTTCAAGGCCAAAACTGGTGAATGTATCTGACGGAGCTGCAGGGACTGTAAAGTAATTTATCCCTATTTCTGGCTCTATCACTAATTTCTTCCAGTCATACATGTTGTCCTTCCTCAAACATTAGGCCACTGGAACATGTTTTCAGCATGCTAGATGGCCTTTGGTGTGAAAACAGCTCAAAAGGAGAAAATTCCAAATACATAATATTTTCATGGATTTCTTTCTATCACTAATTGCGTATGAATTAGCTGAGTAGATCTATATAGTTTTCATGTGAATCGGTGAAGAACTGACTGAGATATCGGAATTCTTTGAAAACATCCCAAAACAGAGATTTTGAATCCGCGCCTTAGGTACTGCAATTAGCTGTAAATGTGTTCAAAAAATATTCACAAGCCAGGAAATAATATTTAGAAGGATGTACGTGCATATTCTACCACATTTAAAAGGCACATACCGTGTGAAAAATCCATCAAAAATGATAGTGCAATGGTACGGTTACAGCTAATTGCAGTACCTAAGGCGGGGATTAAAAATCTCTGTTTTGAGATGTTTTCAAAGAATTCCCGATATCTCAGTCAGTTCTTCACCGATTCACATGAAAACTATATAGATCTACTCAGCCAATTCATACGCAATTAATGATAGAAAGAAATCCATGAAAATATTATGTATTTGGAATTTTCTGGTTTTGGGCTGTTTTCACACCAAAAGCTGTCTAGCATTCCGAGAACATATCCCAGTGGTCTGATATATTGGGAAGGACAACATGTATAACTGAGGGAATTAGTGATAGAGCCAGAAACATATGAGATTCCTCAATAAATACAATGTTTACAGTATCTTTCAAGGCCAAAACTGGTGAATGTATCTGACGGAGCTGCAGGGACTGTAAAGTAATTTATCTGTATTTCTGGCTCTATCACTAATTTCTTCCAGTCATACATGTTGTCCTTCCTCAAACATTAGGCCACTGGAACATGTTTTCAGCATGCTAGATGGCCTTTGATGTGAAAACAGCCCAAAAGGAGAAGATTCCAAATACATAATATTTTCATGGATTTCTTTCTATCACTAATTGCGTATGAATTAGCTGAGTAGATCTATATAGTTTTCATGTGAATCGGTGAAGAACTGACTGAGATCTCGGGAATTCTTTGAAAACATCCCAAAACAGAGATTTTTAATCCGCGCCTTAGGTACTGCAATTAGCTGTAATTGCCGCACTTTGGCCCAGACCCTCATGACAGGGTTCCCAAATTGGGATGTCATGTGGGTATGGAGTTAACCGAGACTAGCTCTGTGCGGCTTCGCACAACCTGTCTAATATTTCAAGACACCTTTTGGACCTTTGTGCCTGGAGAACATACGTATATGAAAAAGTTCACCGCCGTGAACAGTTCACCACAGTTCACCGGTGAACTCTCGTGAACCCTCGGCTTATTCCGGCCGATCAGGGGCAGTGACTTTGTTTGTCCCAGCTGATTCAACTCCTGTCTCGTGCCGCCAACTTGTAGCTGACACCCAACGCCCTGCAGGTGCCCACCTAGCATCAAACTCTTCAATACAGATGGGCGGACATCCAAGAAGCTGCTGCCAGTGAGCACCATGCTATAAGCACTCTGCAGAGACTCAGACACCCCCTTGTCCCCGCTGCTCCAGAACCCCTCCCATGGGCCTGAACTCACACCACCATTTTTTCCCTCGCCATTGCCACTTGTCATTGTCTCGACTCGACTCAGCTGTCGTCGGCTATCAACATCGATGTTCTCGATGCTGCTCACTTCACCGTGCATGCCAAATCTAGTAGCATGTTAAGTAATGTACTCAGTGTTGCAATAAAATTTGTGTACCAACTCCGATATTAGCATGTCAAGCGGTACGGCCCGTGAACTGACAAGCTTATGCAAGCAGTTCACCAAGTTCACGGGTTCACGAGTTTTGGTGAACTTTCTGGCTCACGGATTTTCTGTGTGCCTGAGCCTTCTGATTGAACTCTTTGTATTCATCTAGATTCGGCTGTTTCTTATCTGGGCTCCAAGTCAGGCTGTCTTCTTCAAAACCTGAAACACCGAACATTGCCAGGTTCGCCGAGCCACACAGTCATTGGTTGAATTTATCAGGAAGGTGTTCTTTCCCCTACCCATTCACATTTCAAGTCAACGCTAACTTCGGTCATCATGTTGCATCATATGAACTTCATTTCATTTCTGACGTCAATGTTGGTGGGGTTGCCATTCTGCAGACTCTTCCTGTGTCTGGAACCTGATGTAACTGCTGTGACCAATGTGTTATTATCAATTGGGCTTTGTTCCGAATGTGATTGGTTTTGCATGTCCCAATATTCTACCCATAGGCTGTTATCATGCTGGTGGGCTTCAAATTTTAGGCCAATTTCAGCAGACTTTATGGGTTGTTCGATCTGCTGAAGCGAAGTGGCAGCACATCTTATTCCTGTCTAAATTCCGTCTATTGCTTGAATTATGTTGATACATTTGTGTGTAGTGGGGCAAGGAACAATTTTGTACTAGTCATCATGTATACTGTGCAGAGGGACTTTTACGCAGGGCATTGCCAAAAGCCGCTTACTGATGTTTCTTTCAGCAAATTCACGTGCTATGAACCGGATTGAACGAGGTCGTGGGATCTTCCTGTATTTAGTTGTACAGTACTGTATGCCGCTGGCAGGTCGGTACACAATCTCAATTTACGGATTCACAGGTTGTATTGGATCTAATGTTGCCGATGCCGGTTCAATCCGGTTCTTATCTGAATCCCGAACCGGACCTATGTTCCGGTCAGGTCCGGTCTGTTTTGGGGTTCAGAACAGATTTGAACCCGAAAGAATTCCCACACACCAAACATCTACATTTTAGTTCAGAGAACTGTCAGACAGTGTGCAAGGTATGTTTTCTTTGTTGAATGAATGTCATTTGAATTTCCGAGTGGCTACACACCACTGAACAGGAAATTCCTGGAACAGCTTCAGGTCTCTCAGCAGACTTTCTCAATTTTCGATCACTGACTCGATCATGCCACTGCCACTGGTGATTGCTGTTCCAGCATTGCAAAATATTTTGATGGAGCTGCTGTGTGGGTGTTTAGGTCAACACTCTTGGAAATCTGGAAGGGAGCAAGCCAAACATATGAACCCGACATGTGAATATCTTCAGATTTTTTTATGGGAAATGAGGGGAGCCATGAAGCTGCCGAGACAAAACATCAAAATCCGATGTTCTGTTTTGTCTTGTCCTCAATTCTGGTCATTCATCTCTAGAAAATTGCAGGCACAGTTCATATACTGCATTTTCGACTCCTAGATTTATTACAAGAAAAGCAGAGGAGATCCAAGTTGCCAGATTGATTTTATGCACAGATACTCTCTTTTGCAGAGGTAGCGCATTGATAGTAATGTCTGCAAATATTGGGTTCTTGCTTTTTGTCGCAGTCTCAATTGATGGGTCATGCTACATATAAATGGGTGCTGCACCTGTTCTGTTGGGGACCTTTTCACTCGCTTAAACGAGGGCCTTCACGGCCGTTGAATGGGTTGTTCATTGGAGTGGTCAAAACACTTGTTTGATCCATTGTTCTGCGAGGGATAATTACCGGGAGTGTTTGCCAAGTTTCTGTATGTATAGGAGTTTATCTAGCAGCACACAAGTGGGTCTTCCTGCCATTTTGTGGTTTTATGAGCATCCATACTTCCTTATGTGTAGTAAATCTGGCCCCCATAATTACACTCTTGAATCTCACAACTTAAGTTTCAGCCAGCTCATTCACCGCCTCACGAGACAGGACTATGGGGGAATTCTATTTCAACATTTCATAGCCATTTATTTAAATGCTCATTCACCCCCCTTACGAGACAGGACTACCGGGAAAATTCGACATTTGCTAGGCGCTGATTTAAACAGGTACTATCAACTTATCAAACTTTGGAGGTGACTTGAAGTCAGGCCAGCATTAGAGAGGATGCGCAAAAGCCGCATGGGCCGCATGCGGCTTCATGCGGCTTTTGATCATTGTGCAAAGCCGCGCTGAAAAAAATATAACCATGGCCTGGACACTGCATATTTCAATAGAATAGAAGGAACTTACAGACATTGTATCCCTGGTACATTTTTTGAATACAGAGTGGAGCATTAATAGTGGAGTGGGAACCGGCAAGATAAAGCCGCGAGAGCACTGCGTCAGTGATGTCATCAAAGAATGGCTTGCTCAGGCTTGCCCTCATGACCAAATCCAACAATACTGAGTATGCACAAAGTCTAGGGACAGAATGGGAGTGTGGATATACAAAAATGGTATTTTACTTGCAGGTAATGGAAAATCTCACGCGGCTTTGCACAAGTGCCAAAAGCCGCACGCGGCTCGTGCGCATCCTGTCTATTTATAGTCCCAGGGATTCCCGGAGGGCCCTCTGAATTATTACGGGGTGAGTGCAGCTCTTACGGTGTGGTGACGCGCCTAAGAGGGCGCGCTTCCGAGTCCGAACACTTCTTTGATTGATCATCAACTTCTTTCCAAAATAGTAACGCGTTGGCGGCCTCATACTCCTCTTGTGAGAAATGGAGGGGGATAAGGAAGGATGAGACTGCTAGTGGCAGCTCGACGCAGACATGGAGCAAAGCAAGCAACGATCCGATTGCGTAACTGCGATCAGCGCCGTAGTACGCTGAGACAAACAACCAATTCTAACACCTCTTGCCTTTCCTCTGGACGGGGGCGTGTTGCCCCAAGCATTCCCCCCTTTTTAAAACCTCATATGTGACTTCTTTGCTCCGCGGTTTTCATACTGTGCAGCAAGGAGTAACAATTTTAGTGGGAGTAGGACTGGCTAAGTCCCACTCACCTCCATCAGTGGAATTCAATCCTCCTGAAAAGTGGGACTGATGGCTACCGTCTCAAAAATGGGACTGATGCATTGATGCGCAATCAATTCCCGGACCTTGTTGCGATCCGTACGTTTGGCCGTGGTACTCAGGCTCTCTCTAAATGCATCCAGTTCCCTTTGAAGCCATGGGATGAAGACCCAATGAAATAACAACCTGATTTGAACGTTCGTAAATCAAGCTTTCAAATGGATTTGAACAAGAAACTCACACCTGCAACAAGTTGCTGGGATCGTACCAGCCATTGTTGACACCTATGTCGAGGATATCTTCAAAGCCTGGGGTCCATCAGCATCGCAATTGAGACCATGCAATCTCCGGAGGAATGTTTTGGAGGTCAGTGCGTTCCGAAATGAGCCATGGTGCCACTCATTCACACCGTCAACAGGGCGGTCAATGTTGCCGCCGCTGCTACCCAACCAACCACATGTTTCCATCTCGAGTACCTGGAGTCACCCTGGATTTTCGTACCCAACACACTCCTCATTTTCGAGCTCCACACCGCAGGGTTATGGCTACTCACTCTCATTCACAATATGCTGCAAGTCGCTAGTTCTGGGCGACTCAAGCATATCAGGGTATCATCGAAGACCGGATCATAGTAAGATAGAAAGTGCTTCGTGAAGTCCCCGGAAGGGATAAAGGAGCTCTGATCCTAGTGAACTTTAACTTTGAACACATTTAGACTATGTTGATATTAAATTTGCTAGAATCTCATTGAGGGAAATCCGAATATCCGAGCTGATGCGACTCCGTTGTCTCTCCGGGAATCCGGCATCGCAACCATGGAACCGAAAATAATCCACGCTCTGCGGGGCTTTCAATTGAAAGCAGAGAAGATTGTCAATGTACTTCGGGAGATTTCTAACTCGGTTGACCTTGCTAGGGAACCACCAAATGTTCCCTACTTCTATGCACATTGTCTCACAGGTAAAGCAAAGGGCAAGGATGGTGCTCATGGATTCAGAAAACCGACACGACTATTCTAGCTTGCTTTTGTGATTGATTCTGAGCAATGGGAAATGATAGATAGTGATTGCCACGGGCCGGGCCACCCACGGCGGGCCCCGGGTACGGGTCGGTGCAGGTACGGGTACGGGTGAATGTTGAAAGTTTTTAGGGACCCGTTGGTACCCGTCTGGGACCTGTGGCCCCCAATTGATCGCTGAGTCACAATAGCAAGATAGCAAGACAATAAACAGGAAGGCAGCCGCCGAGGTTCCTGAACTGGATCTGTATCTAACAGAACCACTGTTACAAGAACAACCCTTACTCGGCTGTCCCGACTCTGTAAGATGAGCAGGATTGGGGAGTGGCTTTTGGGATCGTCAATGAGATTGAATAAAATACTAGGAGAGGTACAGAATAATCTACATCCTAGCTACTGCTCAAATACTGTGAACGAAACTGTGTGATACTAACTATTATACTTACAACTACATCCGTTGTCTGTTCTGTAACCATGTGGCCATTACTAAGAACATGCACTCCGTGTATGGTGACAAGTTCCCGTGTCGTAATTAAATAAAGATGTGAGGTGTCCACATGTCAAGGTCCATAAATAGAATTATAGTGTAATCTCTTCGGGTACTTCCTTGACTGTCGGGAGGGCGCTTGATGGCGCTGATAGCGTTGTCACGTGTTGATATTTGATCGGATCAAAACGCTTAAAGCGTGACATTACCCCCTCTCTAGGATCATCATCCCCGATGATAAGCATGAAGGCGTTTTCCTCTGGAATAAATAATTTCTTCGTTGAGTATTCTAACCTTGGGTTTATATCTCTTAACTAAATAATCCCACTTCCCCTTGGGAAGTATCGGCAACTTGGCCGATTCGAACTCCACTTCGGACCAGTTCCACCACTGTCCTTCTTCCTTCAACTGAGCGTCAAGCTCCCTGACGTTGATCCCATGCTCTCGGTTATACCGTTCCAGCATCTTTTTGATGTTTGTCAGGTGTCTAGTGGGTTCCCACATGTGTTCCGATAGTGGATAATCCTTCCGATCTTGCGGTGATTGAGGATACTTTCTACGACATATTCTGGGTTGCCTCCAACCATCTTGGGAGGCTGGTGTTTCTCTCTTCGTTCCGCCGGCGGCTCAATATATAATGCGAGTTTCGACTCGTTAAATACCGGGTGGCTCCGGTCCGTCTCTGGCAAGCGCAGCTTGTAAGAAGATGCTCCGATCTTCTCAAGGACTTTGTAAGGGTCCAGCCGCTTGTCATTGAACTTCTTAGAAGGTCGATCAGTCTTGATGTCCCTGCCATCGACATATACTTTATCTCCCGGTTTAAATTCCAGCGCTTCCCGACGCCCTGCATCGTAATATTTTTTCATGTGCACCTGCGCCTTTTCTAGAGCCGTGGTAGCTTCATCACGGATCTTTTTCATCTTGGCTGTAAAGTCTTCAGCCGCCTCGTTCCGGTCTCTACGGTGTTCTCAATCCCTTTCCAAGGGTGATAACCAGTGTTTAAATAAAATGGGGATGCCTTTGTCAATGTGTTTGCCTTGTCATTATAACAAAACTCCGCCAGGGAGAGCCATTCCACCCAATCTGATTGGCGGTAATTTACCTAAACCCGGAGATACTTCTTGATCTCCTGATTCATCCGTTCCACCTGACCATCTGTGATGGGATGGTGCGCCATACTTGGGTTCATCTCAATCCCCAGGATCCAATTAACCTCCCTCTGGAAGCCTGATATATAATGTTGATCACAATCCGAAATAATCTTTCGGGGTACTCCGTGATATCTAATCACTCGGTCACACGTCAAGCGTGCGACACCTTCCTCGCTAAGTTCCATGTTTGTGGGCTCCACATGGATCATCTTGGTAAAGGTGTTGACCCAGACCTGGATTGCATTATAACCGTGGCTGACCGGCAGCAGACCAATAAGATCCATAGATATAATCTGCCAGGGGCCCTCCGCAATCTTGTGCAGGTTCAACTTCCCTGTTGATAAGGTAGCACACGTGACCGCTGGCACGCTTCTCAGGCTTTAATATACTCGGAAACACTGTTTCCGATCCTTGGCCACCAGTAGTTTCGCTCAACGAGCTCCTGTGTCCGGTTTTCTCCAGGGTGTCCCACGATAGCTGGATCGTGGTGCAACTCAATAATCTTATCGCGAAGTTCCTTGTTTCTTGGAACATAGATAAGTCCGTTATAATAAATAACACTGTCCTCTTTCTTCCACAACAGCAGTTTCTTCTCCAACGCGCTCCGCACACTTCCATCAATCCAGCGCTCAGCCTTGATCGCCTCCATCAGCTCCTTCTCCACACCCTCGAGCACTATCTCCATTGCTCGGAACCACTCGGGTTTAAGAAGCACAACATCCTGATTGTCTTCCTTCCCTTGGTTGTGATCTGCATGACGGAATAATAAATCGGCCTGTTTATTTAAGGCCCCGGCCCGATGCCATAATACAAAGTCATACTGTGCGAGTCCTATGATTCAGAGTGCCTGCCGCCTGTTTACTTTTTGCGGCTTTTTGAAATACTGGAGGTTCTGGTGATCCGTTAGAACCTCAAACATCTGCTGTGCTCCCAACAACATTTGTCTCCACTCTTCCAATGCGAGCATGATCATGAGCATATCCTTGTCATGGATCTCATACTTTCGCTCAGTCTTGTTCAATCTGTGTGACATAAATGCAACAGGTCGCCAGACCCCATCTTGTTCCTGATGGAGCACAGCTCCAGTCGCTCTGTCCAATGCATTAGCCTCTCGACAGAATTTCCCGTCGTCTGCTGGCAGCGCCAATACCACATCCTCGGTGATCCGCTCCTTAAGCTTCTGGAACGCCTCCGCCTGTTCCAGTTCCCAGGACCATCCGACTTTGCTGGTTAATTTAGTCAGCAGCCGGGCTAGGTCACTAAAGGCACGCACAAGGTGCCTATAAAAATTTACAAAGCTGAGGAATGCCTGCACTTGTTTGACGTTATTTCGCTCGGGCCACTCCATGATCCCTTTCATTTTCGCCGGGTCCATCCGCATGGAATTGTGGGAAATAATAACACCAAGATACTCAATCTCGGTCTTCTCAAACTCGCACTTTTCCGGTTTGAGGAATAGTTATGTTTTTCAAGCGTGTCTAGCCAGCGTGTGATCCTCCGATGTTCCTCCAGGGAATCCATATAAATTAAAATGTCGTCCAGGTAAACGATCACGTGTCCTTCGTTGATGAGATCTCTTAATATATCATTCATCATTTTTTGGAACGTGGCCAGCAAGTTTGAAAGCCCAAAGAACATAACGAGTGGCTCGAACAGCCCTTGATTCGTCCGGAACGCAGCCTTCCACTCGTTGCCTTCCTTTATGCGAACATTATGACCCCAGCGAATGTCCAGTTTCGAAAAATAGCGGGCATCTCGGAGTTTATTAACCAGCTCCGAAATAAGGGGTAAAGGATATTTATTTTTTATAGTCATCTCGTTTAGCTTCCGGTAATCCTGTACCAGGCAAAGCGACCCATCATTCTTTTTAATAAAGAAAAATGCCGATACCATCGGCGACTTCGACGGCCTGATCCGTCCACTCTTCAAGTTCTCCTCAAGGAACTCGTTAAGCTTCCCTTGTTCGTCCAGCGATAACGGATAGATCTTGCAATCTACAGCCTTTGATCCTGGCTTTAACTTGATCGTGTGATCTCACGGCCTTTTTTCCGGCAAGGAGTCAAACAACTCCTTGGCGAAGACCTTGACATAATCCCTATATTGTTCCGGGATCTTGTCTTCGGTCATTTTCTCTTTTCCGGCTGTCTCCTGTTTAGCCATCTGCTGTGCCTGTGAGCCATGCAGTCATATGTCAACTGGTGATCCTTGCGTACGTAGCACTATCGCCTCGGAGAAGTCAATCAATAATATCGACTCATCCTCCTCCACCGTCTCCTTCTCAACACCAGTCGGGACTTCCAGTCCGGGCATATTGCACTCGCTGGGCACCTGCTAAATACTATCTTCTGGTCCCGCCAGTTGACATCTGGGTCGCGTTTGAAGAACCAGTCGTACCCAATAAATATACGGGCTTTCCTGAGACCTGTGATGAGGAACTTTTGTCTCTCGCAGTGCGAACCGATGGACATGATCTGTTCCACATAATGTGTGATCTTTCCTTTCGTGTTCTCGGTTCCGTCCGTGTTCCTCGCCACGTATGCCAGTGGTGTCCCTGCACCAAGCAATACCGTGTCTTCTCCTTCTTTGGGTGCTTCCTCCTCATATGGTAAGGATTGAGCCCTCGGGAACTTGTCCCCCTTTTCTTTCTTCTCTGCCTTTGTTTCACCGGTCAGAGATCCGGGGGCCTTTTTGTTTGCACATAATTTAGATAATTTATCAACGTCAGTGGCATTAGAAAAAGGAACACATATTTTTGGATTTTTACTATTTTCTATAATTATGTCCATAACCAAAACTGTATCTTTGTCCACCTCAAGCGGACTGAATCGTGTGTGCTTGATAGAGCCGTTGCAGCAGCCACCAGAAGCCACCTGGTGGCTGACCAGGCATGCGGTAGCCAGTGGCTGTGGCTGATCTGGTGGCTGTCATGCTGCTGCTATATGTACCTATCCAACATAGAGAGAGTCGTCATTGTTATTCTCATTGTAATCAGTGTCTGTTGCACAGCCACTATTGGATTGTTTGGCGCCAACCGGCTCCACAGAAACAGTGCCGTATTGTTTTGTTGTTCTCACGCCACTTGAAATGGGCATAGGCAGAGGATTGTTAGTCAATGTGGTAAAGATACAAAAGACAAGTTGTGCGACATCATTTGGACATTGTACATTCAGCCACCACAACAGCCACAGCCACTGGCTGCTGCATGCCTGATCAGCCACCAGGTGGCTTCCGGTGGCTGCCGCAACAGCTCTAATGCCGGTAAGTATCCGTTCTCTATTGCTCTGGACAAGCTCTCTGCCCACGTATGTGTTTGATTTCTACATTAGAAAATTGTATGCTAACATGCTATTACAGCAACCTCCATTTATGTTGAACGTCAATTCAGCTGTGGTTGGCTGCTTGTCTCCAGTGTTCGTAATCGGCTATCAGCTCAGAGCATTCGGGAGTTAATGTGTCTTGGATGCTGGAGCTGCCAAGGCTTTGTCGAAGACAACAACTTCAAGGTGGTCGCAAGTCTTCCAACGGTCGAAGAGCAGGAGGAGGAGGAGATCGGGGATGAGGCGGATGATTGATAGCTTTTGTAGGACTGCTAGTTACGATTTTTTGGAGAATTATGACATTGTTTCATGGCATTTGTGTGTAAAGCAACATAAAAAATGCGGCAGGTCTCGCGCAGGTTGCACGGGTTGCGGGCCACCCGTCCCCCCGGCAAACAACCCGTACCCATGGTCGCAGG
This sequence comes from Mycena galopus ATCC 62051, assembly GCA_014925785.1. Classification (NCBI taxonomy): domain Eukaryota; kingdom Fungi; phylum Basidiomycota; class Agaricomycetes; order Agaricales; family Mycenaceae; genus Mycena; species Mycena galopus. Next base: position 92,418 of record WIQG01000355.1, on the reverse strand, counting down.
TAAGGGTTTTTGTGGGTACGGGTACGGGTCAGCACTCGTGTACCCGCAGGAGACCCGTGCTGATCACTAGTGATAGAACACTATTTGGTGTAGAGAGAGGTATGTTGCCTCTACTTCATTTCCGAACTTTTGACTCATATAAATTTGAATTGGTAATTCAGCTTGAGAAGGAAACGGAACAAGTGAATAAACTTTACAATCTGAAACAAATCAAGAACATTCCCCGACCTCTCCGTGTATTATTACAGAGAAGTATTCGCAATCCCCATCGTGATTCGGACTCTAGATTCTCATCCTCTGACGATGAATTTCAACCCCCCTCACAATCTGACTATCAGTTGAATTCCGCAAGCTTCGAGGGCGGGGTGGACCCAAATGTATGCTTTTAAACCTTGTACCATTCACCATCCCTCTGAGTCATAACAGCTTCGCGCAGTCGAAATCAAACCTATCCACATTGAAGCGATCTCATACTGTGAGCAAAGGGTTCTCTCACCACCCCCACAACCCCTCCTCCTTCTAAGCGATGGGTTATTCCTGCTTATGAATCTCCAAACCATCAACAGCTGCGCAATGCACTTACTGAAGGCGGCTTGTCTTTTGCATTGATTTCTGGTCAAGGTGAGAAAATTAAACATTGTATTTGCCTCAATTGTTGGTCAAACACCCACAGCTCTCACCATCTCTGAGCGTATTGAGTTCTTTCAAATCTCAAATCACCCTCTCAATAAATCACTGCTACTGTTGGAGCGGGAAAATTCCAGGGCTTCATCTGCAACCTGGCATGAGCTGGGCAGGGCTCCATTGTCATGGAAAAAGATAACTAGCTTAGGATTGCCAATTTCAAAACGGCGCCCCGGGATACCTAACCCTAGTGCATCTTGCGTCCGAGGGCCTCGGAACAGAAAGAAGCCAGCGTGCGCTGTCAAACGCATGTGCGTGCGTCGAACCAGAGCAACAACCAAAAATCCCGATCGTTGGGTAATCACTCGCCTGACGCCAACAGACGAATATAAGAAGACCTTGATGGAGGCGAACATTCTGCAGTGGGCAGTGTCACTCATATCATCCGTGCTTCGGGCCGCCGCAGACCCATCACTCGATAACCTTGCTGACTTCTTGTCATTCACATAACATTTGCAAGATTACAAAAGTGGAGGCGGGGTTTATCTCTCCGACCTTCAGGGTGAGATAAGGCTGTTTCGCAGTTGTGTTTTTTGGTGACTGAAATGTACCCGCCGCATTTGCGGCTTTTCTGGCAGAGCACATTTGGAATAAATTCTGCCGGTGGTTTGAACTACCCAGGCTTGAGAATGTTGGTGACTCTGACTGAGCTGGGCCTTCTGATTTTGTGCTACCTTATATGTGTCGTGCTTATGCTGTAGGAGCTATGCAGAATCTATTTGTATGCCATTTTATTCTGTGCTTAATCTGAGAGTTGACACACTGCTGATATCAGGGACCAGGTGAGTATGATGTGTTTGAATTCAGAGCACTGGCTTCTCTCAATATGAATACAGTAACCTGGAGGTCCCATGCCCAATTACGCCTCATGTTTTCTCACTCACACTTATACTCTGGTGCCCCACGTGTGGCTTATCAACAGATTCTCAAGCCAATGAGTTAGACTGTAATACCACATTGTAATTTTCTCAAGGGGATTGACAAATGAATTTACTTTGCATACAGGTGCATGTGAATCAACTGGCAGACGAAAACTGATGGCAAGATGAATGCATACAGGAGTGGCTGCGGTCCGACTTCCCAATCGGGTAAGTGATGTCCATCAAGCAAGCGTGGTTGTCCAGCTTTCCATACATACCTCACACACACTACTACTCCCAAAGATCAAGTGCTTCTCCTTGTGAGTTCAGGTCCGGTTTGTAGTATACAAACAGCGGGTTTGGATCAAGTGCTTCTCCTTGTGAGTTCGGGTCCAGTTTTTAGTATGCAAACAGCGGGTTTGGATCCCAAACAACAAAGAATATAGAACACTAGGGCTGAACTATCCAGAAATAGCACCTCAGAATGCAATGTTCAATTGCTTATCTTCCAGCTAACAACCTCAATGAACGTAGGTTTAAGGGTGGATACAAGGCAAATTTGACTAGGCATTGTAGAATACCAGGGCAGAGATTGTAAGGTTTGCGAAAATCCTCTTGTTCGCAATCCGAACGAATATGAGGCTAACTCCAAATAGCTTCCAAGCTACACACACTAGGCAGCCCTAAGCGTGGACATGCTACTTCTGATAGCAGGAATGTTTGACTACTTTGTATCGGTCCTAGCTCACTATACACGTCCAGCAAGTCAATCCAACACACTATTGATGGCGCTAGAGCAAATCTGGGGCGAAGGCAAAGTCACTGACAAGGTATAATCCAACTAGGAGTAGGAACCCGGTATCCTGTCTTCTATTAAGGCTATGTAATTCACACCAAAAGTGTCCAGTAAGCCAGTCCAACACACTACAAATGGCACTAGGGCAGATCCAGGGTGAAGGCAAGGTTACTGACAAGTCATGATCGCATTTTACAAGGGAATACACCAATGGTTTTATACATGAAGTCAACTAGGACAACAATGCCTTTCCTCTTAATCTTGTGTTTCCAAGTTCCAGAGTTGACCAATCAAGATTCCAGTTATAGACTACTACAAGCAGAGTTTGTACACAAATCTCCACGAATAGTCTGAGACAACCTGCCGCCACGAACTAAAGCGCAATTAATCTGGTGTATGTGGCTTGAGCATTGTCCTTTTGTACATGTGAGGAGATAGTGTTTAAGTAAAAGTAATGAGTAAACAGAAATGCTTGGCTAGCCAATAAGACAGCAGTCGTTCTGAGTCATCATGATCAAATGTCCTTGGTAGTCATCGTGAATGACTCCCAGGTATAGTTTCTGTGGGTATTGGTAATTCCTAGGCCGTTGATCACAAGCCTGAACTAGGAATCCTGTCGGCCTGGAGTTGAATCCAGTCCAATAATAGTTCCTAGCTGATTCATGGAGGTCTCATGACCGTCCTAGAATACCCTTCGTGCCGTTGTACATATCGGCACCTGTCTATGATAATATCTCTGACACAATAGTTAATGTGTTCATGTTTGGGTGATGCTAGCACATCGCATCTTCATGTGTACTGTCTCCTAGTCCTAGGGTGTACCGTATATGTTCTTTCTGTAGCAACTAGTCACCTAGCAGCTTAGTCTTTAGCATATTCTTATTGTAGGTATCAGACGTCCTCCGCTTGCTATGCAGCGGCGATCATAGCCTGTTCTTCCACAATATCTGAGTGTTCATCCATGCTAGCAAAATCCCAATTGGGTTCTTCTGTCTCGGTCGTTCTTCCTAGGTCACTTTGAACTAATGTTCTATGAATGTATGGGTGTGGTATATCTCCTAGGTTGTTTAGACTAGACCCGTTCATAAAGGCGTTCACCTTATGTGGATTCCTAGCTTACAGCATAGCTGGAGCTCGCTCTGACCCTCCTTTGTATCACCAAATAGAGGCCTAGCGCACTAGTGTTATCTAGTGACGACTAGATGCTGTATGCTAGCTTAGGTTGTTTAATTGATCGGCCTAAGTTCGCAAAAATAGCCAAATGGACGTGCATTGGGTGTTGCGCCATCTCAACACAACCGAGGGTGCAGCACTCACTCGGGCGGGTCAGGAAAACCCTCTGGCATATTAGACAGGTTATGCAAAGCTGCACAGAGCCGCATGCAGCTTTTGGGCATTATGCAAAGCCATGTGCGGCACTGGGCAGCTTTTGTTTTCCCATCCATTATGCACGCAAACCTTACATATAGTGCCTTGAATGCCATCAGCATTGATTCTCGGATGAGGCAGGAGAAAGAAAGTGGAGCTAAGTGGAGTAAATGGCCATTTTGGCAGTGTCACTGCCATAGCCACACAGGAGCCGTGCCGGAAGCCAAATAATGAGGTGAAAATGATGCACATTACGTTGGGTAAGTGGTTCAATGTACTGTATACCACCCAATTTACCCTTATCTCTCCAAAATGAACCTAGTTTTCCTCATAAATCTGTTGGTTTGTTGTGCGGCTTTGCACAACACACAAAAGCCACATGCGGCTCTGTGCGGCTTTTCACAAGCTGTCTATTGTCTCTGGCCGACTCATCCGAGAGTGAGATGGCAGTTGCGAGCTGGACAATGAGTTCGCTGAGGAAGTCACCTCTGAGTTGACAGACGACTTCATCAACCACATCAGCCAAGGTGGGGCAATCCCGGACAAGATGTCCTGGGGCACCGCACCGGAAGCAGGTGTGGGGAGGGCCATGCGTGCAGGCTCGGTCGACATCCATGGGGATGACTGGCAGAGGCAGTGGAGTGGCAGCCCTAGATGCTGGGGCATGAGTGGGCCTGAGTATCGGGGGAACAGCAGGGAGGAGACCGCTGCAGGGGCGAGCCACTGGCAGAAATGGCGCGAGGCCACAACCTCAGCTGATGATCAATCAGCCTTGGTTGAGGCTCTCATATGTGCCAGCGCCATTCGAAGTAGTCATTGAGCGATGGCGGATTCACCGAGGTGGTGATGGCAATTTTAATCACCAGGTCGAGGCCAGACCGGTACTTGGTGACCTTGACCAGCTCGTTGGTGATACTGGTGACTTCGAACAGGTCTTCAAAGTCATCAGTGTAGGCCCAGATGTCGCGGGAGCCCATGTGGTAGCTCACTGATTCCAACTTCAGGAGGGCATGGTCCTGCTCATTTTCCTCGACGAACTGGAGCCAGAAATCAATGATAAATCCGGCCCAAGTTGGGAAAGGGAAGTGAGCCTTCGCCGACTGTCGCTCAACCCATTTCTGAGCGGAGCCCTTCGCCATAAAGGACATGGTGAAGCATACGGCTTTCTCTTCAGAGGTCTGGCCACCCTCCACAAAGTTCGGACGGTGTGGAGGAATGACCGGCTGAGGGACCAATCACCGTTGAAGACAAATGGGGGGGTTCAGTTTTAACACTGATTTTGCGGCTGGGTGTACATTGGCAAATAATCCTGAACCGCTGGCTGAAGGTGGGTCACCAAGGGTCGGGGCAGTATGGGATGTGGTGTTGGAGAGATTTTCTAAAAGGCCGGTGAGGCGGAAGAGTGCGTCTTCAACATTACCAAGGCGGATGAAGGTGTCCTCATCGGCGTTCAATCAGCAGCAGGGGAGGAGGGGTCGTGATTCAAAGCAGGGGAGACTGGAGCACTGTCGTAGTCCGAGTCTGAGTCTGCACCAAAATTTGCAATCTTGACTAGTTAATCCCTTGGATACTTTCTTCTGCTGTAAGGGCAACCTCGAGGCTTGGTAGAAGCTCTGAGACTGGTGAGGGAGAATCCAAAGCTTAATTGACAGTACTATTACAGGAATGGGAATATTATGCACCTAGCAAGGGAGAATCCAAAGAGAAGAATTCAGGTACTGCATGATTGTACCAAAGACATTGTTGACCTCTTCCGTGCCTGGGATGATGAACCATTCAGTGAGACCAAAATCAGTCTTGGGTCCATTCTGGGAATGGGTTCCGCAACACATCAGCAAAATCTAGGTCCACTATGTAGCTTAATGTAGTGCAGGGTAGCTGGTTGAGACGAAGCTGACTTGTGGTGGTGAATCTGTTTCAAATTTCCTTATGTCATATGAGTCAGTATGTTTCATCCTTATCTCCCAGCAATTATCCCAGATTCCGGGCATAAACCACATCTAAAACATCACACTATATAAGACCAAGCACAAACAAGTCCCGACTGACAAGGGGGGAACTACCATGGACGTCTGATAAGTCCTTTCTTTGTGCCCCTGATGCCTGGGTCCCATCATGAGTGCAACTGGTGGCAAAGAAAATGAGTTCCACATACGAAGAGGATGCCTCCTGATAACTTCGGTGAGCATTTCAGCCTGATCATGAATCCTTTCCAAGGGCTGCTGAAATCTGATCCCTGGTAAATCCACTATTTCCCTGCTCTCTTTGATCACCTCAGCCTCAGTAGACGACCCTATGTATGCCACCATTGCTTGTGAAAATGCAGGTCCAAAATTTTTGTCAACTGCCGACTCCTCGGTGAAGGTTTGCTCGGCGCAAATGCACAGCACTATGAAGTAATAAGGGTCAAATCTATCATATGTTGGAAGAAAATTGGGAGTTCATACAAGCTAACAACTCCACACATCCTACTGGTGCCTTAATTGATTCCTCCTGAGATTCCATCAAAATGTGGGTGCATGCCTAACACTGGTTCACATACAATATTGGGAAATTTGTGATTAAGAGCTTTCATGCAATGTGAAATGTTCTGGTCCTGGGGTGGAATGAATGGGAAACAAGTGTACACATACTTGCAAACTGACAAACTTGATGCCGCGGAATTATGTGGATGAGAGGAATGATGAGCCCCTTGGCAGGATATTAAGATGGTAAGACCAAGAAAGACATACTGTCTGAAAGGAAAGAAATTTATCAGCAATTTCTGAAGCAGAAGCAGAAGCAAGCATGTGGCACTCACGTCCTGCAGGGAGGGTAGAATGCTCAGCTAAGCCAAGGGGGGGCAGGTGGGAGAAATAACCACTCACTCGCTGCAGGGATGGCAGCATGCTCAGCTAAGCCAAGGGGAGGCAGGTGGGAGAAATAACCACTCACTCCCTGCAGGGATGGCAGCATGCTCAGCTAAGCCAAGGGGAGGCAGGTGGGAGAAATAACCACTCACAAGCTGCAGGGATGGCAGCATGCTCAGCTAAGCCAAGGGGAGGCAGGTGGGAGAAATAACCACTCACTCCTGCAGGGATGGCAGCATGCTCAGCTAAGCCAAGGGGAGGCAGGTGGGAGAAATAACCACTCACAGCTGCAGGGATGGCAGCATGCTCAGCTAAGCCAAGGGGAGGCAGGTGGGAGAAATAACCACTCACTCCCTGCAGGGATGGCAGCATGCTCAGCTAAGCCAAGGGGAGGCAGGTGGGAGAAATAACCACTCACAAGCTGCAGGGATGGCAGCATGCTCAGCTAAGCCAAGGGGAGGCAGGTGGGAGAAATAACCACTCACTCGCTGCAGGGATGGCAGCATGCTCAGCTAAGCCAAGGGGAGGCAGGTGGGAGAAATAACCACTCACTCGCTGCAGGGATGGCAGCATGCTCAGCTAAGCCAAGGGGAGGCAGGTGGGAGAAATAACCACTCACAAGCTGCAGGGATGGCAGCATGCTCAGCTAAGCCAAGGGGAGGCAGGTGGGAGAAATAACCACTCACTCCCTGCAGGGATGGCAGCATGCTCAGCTAAGCCAAGGGGAGGCAGGTGGGAGAAATAACCACTCACAAGCTGCAGGGATGGCAGCATGCTCAGCTAAGCCAAGGGGAGGCAGGTGGGAGAAATAACCACTCACTCCCTGCAGGGATGGCAGCATGCTCAGCTAAGCCAAGGGGAGGCAGGTGGGAGAAATAACCACTCACTCGCTGCAGGGATGGCAGCATGCTCAGCTAAGCCAAGGGGAGGCAGGTGGGAGAAATAACCACTCACAAGCTGCAGGGATGGCAGCATGCTCAGCTAAGCCAAGGGGAGGCAGGTGGGAGAAATAACCACTCACTCCCTGCAGGGATGGCAGCATGCTCAGCTAAGCCAAGGGGAGGCAGGTGGGAGAAATAACCACTCACAAGCTGCAGGGATGGCAGCATGCTCAGCTAAGCCAAGGGGAGGCAGGTGGGAGAAATAACCACTCACGTCCTGCAGGGATGGCAGCATGCTCAGCTAAGCCAAGGGGAGGCAGGTGGGAGAAATAACCACTCACAGCTGCAGGGATGGCAGCATGCTCAGCTAAGCCAAGGGGAGGCAGGTGGGAGAAATAACCACTCACTCGCTGCAGGGATGGCAGCATGCTCAGCTAAGCCAAGGGGAGGCAGGTGGGAGAAATAACCACTCACTCGCTGCAGGGATGGCAGCATGCTCAGCTAAGCCAAGGGGAGGCAGGTGGGAGAAATAACCACTCACTCCTGCAGGGATGGCAGCATGCTCAGCTAAGCCAAGGGGAGGCAGGTGGGAGAAATAACCACTCACGCTGCAGGATGGCAGCATGCTCAGCTAAGCCAAGGGGAGGCAGGTGGGAGAAATAACCACTCACAAGCTGCAAGGATGGCAGCATGCTCAGCTAAGCCAAGGGGAGGCAGGTGGGAGAAATAACCACTCACTCCTGCAGGGATGGCAGCATGCTCAGCTAAGCCAAGGGGAGGCAGGTGGGAGAAATAACCACTCACAAGCTGCAGGGATGGCAGCATGCTCAGCTAAGCCAAGGGGAGGCAGGTGGGAGAAATAACCACTCACTCCTGCAGGGATGGCAGCATGCTCAGCTAAGCCAAGGGGAGGCAGGTGGGAGAAATAACCACTCACTCCTGCAGGGATGGCAGCATGCTCAGCTAAGCCAAGGGGAGGCAGGTGGGAGAAATAACCACTCACAAGCTGCAGGGATGGCAGCATGCTCAGCTAAGCCAAGGGGAGGCAGGTGGGAGAAATAACCACTCACAAGCTGCAGGGATGGCAGCATGCTCAGCTAAGCCAAGGGGAGGCAGGTGGGAGAAATAACCACTCACGCTGCAGGGATGGCAGCATGCTCAGCTAAGCCAAGGGGAGGCAGGTGGGAGAAATAACCACTCACCCTGCAGGGATGGCAGCATGCTCAGCTAAGCCAAGGGGAGGCAGGTGGGAGAAATAACCACTCACAGCTGCAGGGATGGCAGCATGCTCAGCTAAGCCAAGGGGAGGCAGGTGGGAGAAATAACCACTCACTCCCTGCAGGGATGGCAGCATGCTCAGCTAAGCCAAGGGGAGGCAGGTGGGAGAAATAACCACTCACTTCCTGCAGGGATGGCAGCATGCTCAGCTAATCCAAGGGGAGGCAGGTGGGAGAAATAACCACTCACTCTCTGAAGGGATCATGGTGTTGGTCAAGTATAATTAGAGAGGAGAAGTGGGTCGTTTACTCACATGCTGTAATGATAGCAGTTTGTTTGGCAGGATATGAGCGTTTAAGGGCCAGATACTCACATACTGTATGGGAAAACTTTGCATTCACCAAGTGACAGATTGAACGAATATACAATGGTGCCCACCTCCTACAAAGATTTCCGGAAACTGGACTCGGCCAAGTTTAATTACTGACCTCCTGTGAAAACATTCATTCATCCCTTCTGGACCAGACAAATTAAAACTTACATGCTATAGCAAGTTCAGGTCATTCAGAGAAGAAACAAAAGAGTTCTGAAATTCCAGGTGAGACTCACTTGCTGGAGGATATCCCTTCAGTTACATCAGATATCAGTTCGGAACACTTACCCAGATATGGGGGAAATATGACAAAGTTGTCTCTGCACGCTGTCTTGCACTCGCCAAATCTGGAGGGATCGATGTTACCCATTCGAGCTTAATATCAATGCGTACCGGTAAGCGTTTCAAGCCCTTCCCTAACTGCGTAATAGATACAAAGGCCAAGGTTGTTGCGTTGCACGGACACCAGAAGTAGCCTCAGCGCATTTTCATCGAGTGAACTCGCGGTCTTGGCCATCAGTTCGCTGCAGGTACTGGTTTTCTCTCGCATATCTGAACCATATAATAAGCTTTCTACATTGCAATATCAATGGAACCACCAACCATCAAGCCGAACGTACTCAGAGGGGGGGAAATTCATTTTCTTAAGTTGATCTATGTAGTCTGTGGTTAGCATCCTTTTTGCCATATTGGGGGCATCAGCCATCGCCTCTTGGCGGGTTTTCCCTTCCGTGCGGAGATTTTGGAATGCGGTGGTGACGAGACCATCGAATTTAGCGAAAATCGCAATCACGGACACTTTACAACCACGCTCAGTTAATCTGGGCAGGCTCAATAAGGAAAACTCGCCTTTGCCAGTACCGGAATAGTTGAAGAACTGTGTATCCGCCTCCAATAGTGGTCTCTGAGTGTCCGTCGGGAGGCAGTACCTCATATAGAGTGGGTGAATAATTTTACACAGACATGCTATGACAGACCAGATAGCATGGAGTTGCTCGGACAAATCTCGAGTTGCAGCCCTCTTCTCAATGAACGCTTTGACCTTTTCCGTTTCGTTGACTGAACCGCTCTCAAATCCGCGGGAGTCATGGAAAATGAATTGCGGATTGCTCTTGAAGATCAGCTGGTTGTCAATGTCATGCTCTCCCCGCTGCTTTTCTCTCAGCATCGGCGAATTTTAGATAGATAGGACACAAACCTCTGCTGAACCCTTGACGGAAGAATATTGGAGCTGTGTAAGGACCCGGTGAGTTGCCTCCATGAAACACGCGCAGGATGAACTGACCTTTTTACCGGTCGGACTGAAGATCTTTGGATCCTTTGTCGAGTCGCACACTTTCTTCAGAATGGTCGTCTTGCCGGCATTGGCCCTGCCGATGATGAGAATGCGAAAGTGGCCACATTTCTTCCGGAGATCTATAGCACGCTCGATATTTTGCCCTACGCCGTCCATGATGACCAGCGAAATAGCGAGAAGATACAAGAAAAGTGGAAGAGGTTGGCAACGAGGATGAGGGGAGCTACGTTACACCAACGTATAAGTGAGTGCGCCCGACAACGTGGCTGCAGTCACCTTTCTTTGACATGCTTCTCGCTTGATTGGAAATGCAATAATCTTCGGGTATCACCAGGTATAGCGGGCTTCTCTGGCCCCTGGGAGGTTGGCCGATGACTCGCCATTGGTGCCCGCACAACAATCGATTGTCATGAGCGTTATTTTTGCTCTCGCCATGCGGTAGACTGACAGCATAGCGTGTCTCATAGAGGTCGAGTCGCAAACTTTCTTCAGAATAGTCGTCTCGCCGGCATTAGCCCTCATGATGAGAATGCGAAAGTGGCCACATTCTATAGCACGCTCGACATTTTGTTGATTACGACCGAAATAGAGAGAGAATGTAGGGAAAGTGGAAGAGGTCAGCAACGAGGATGAAGGGAGCAACGTTACACTAACGTATAAGGGAGTGCGCCGACAATGTGGCTGCAGCACCATTCCTTGACAGGCTTCTCGCTTGAACGGAAATGCACTATCTTCGAGCATCGCGGCCTTCTCTGGGAACTCAGCAACCTCGGATCGATTGCCGATGATTCACCATTGGTGCCCGCACAACAGGCGATTGAGTGTTATTTTTACGCTCGCCATGCGGTAGTCTGACACCATAACCTGCCTCATGGATATCGTCCCTTTACCTCTTCCACGTCTACGTCCCATTGAACGCTCAGTCCTTGTCCTCGATCTTTGATAAAAGTGCTATGGCTGACAGTCAGAAACTACGCCCTACAACTGAAGAAATACTGGAGGAGTGTCCGCGGTGGGAGCTGTTCCCCCATGCTCATAGCCCGTTTTGATACTTACTGGCATCGATAGATTTCGGATTTTAGTAGTTGGCAGGGTTAGGGATTTCGCAACCCCTTTGACCCTGATCGCTAACCAGGATTCATAGTCGGGAGTGGGGAAATCCTCTCTCGTCAACCGCGTGTTTGGCGTTGATCGCGCAGTATTATGCTGCCCTCTTTCGAACAAGGACGATTGCCTGACTTGCGGCTTATTCAGACTGTATCGCATCGCACTCCGGGGGAATGTAATATTGAAGTGGAAAACACTTCTGAACAAAACCCCCGCTTCGTGCTCCACGATTCTATGGGATTCGAGCCTGGACAAACTCAGACATATGACAATGCGAAAGCGTTTCTCGAGTCGCGTGGCGAAGGCGCAGCCCTGAAAGATAGGGTACACGCGATCTGGTGGAGTTATATTATTGGCCAGAGTAGTTTCTCCACTCATGGATGCTAGGCTCTGTATACAAGTCCCGTACGCCGGTGGTAGGGTTTTTGAGACAGGAGATGAAGGGTTTCTCAACCTTGCAGCGACATTCAAGGGTGAATTCCTCCCTTTTTTGGAACGGATATGTCCACTCAGTCTCACTCCATCCAGTCCCTATCATCGTCGTTTTTACTCAGTTCGACAAATTGATCAGTGCCGCGGAGCAAAATCTTACCAATAAAGACCTGCAGAAATCCGAGTCAGAAATTGATGCTCTTCTAAATAAAAAGGCCGACTCCGAGTTCAAGAAGATTTGTCTGCCCCCTCTCCGACGTATCAACCGGAAGCTTAGTTATGCGAGAACATCAGGTTCGCTGTCATTAAATTGATGAAAACGTATCGTCGAATCGTTAACTTTCCATCCCACAGAACTTGGGAAATGGCCCGCTCCATCAGAACGAGCCACTGCCACGGTAGTGGAACTCGTCAGTACCACTCAAACTCTTTTAGAAGGAACCCCATGGTTTCTTTCTGCAATATCTCAGAGAGCTAGTGCTCGAGCGAAAATCGATGTATCCATTCAGTAAGTTTCTATTGCGATCTTTGCCTTCGTGGTCATAAGAGTTTTAAAAGAGTCGGCATGAAGAGTGAGTTTCCTGTGCTTCCTGATCCGACCTTCTCAATTGTATATTCTTTAGAATATTGGCGAGGTCTTGCGTCGAGCACACATTTCCCGGGTTTCAAGCTTGAGACATGTCTTGCTGCAATTCACGTAGATATCATCGCAAGTTGGAACTTCAACGATCCAGATGATGTACATTCCTTGTCCAATGACTGATTATTTCTCTGACTGGGCTCTCCCACCAGCTCTTGAATAGTGAACCATTCCTCACACAAATGAAAGAAATATCGCAGCTGGTGATTCCGGACGAGCAGGAGGTCAAATCATGGTTGTACGTCGAATCGACAGGTGACGCGACGCCGAGCTCATTTGTTACCCAGTAAGAATGCCGAGAAATTACAGCCCCTCATTGGCGTAGGGGTTACTATTGCCACACAATTTCCCGCCGCGGCTCCAGTTGTCATTCCAGTCATTGCCGTCGTCGGTCTCTCAGCGCTGTTTGTAACGTGGTTTGCTTCGGTGTATGAGAGAACGTGCGTAGTCAGATGCTTTCCTCCAACGTTCACTGAAACCTGTGTAGTGCCGAAGTCTTGCGCTTCTTCATGGGATACATAGTGGACCTCACGCTCGTGATGGATCATCTGTTCTTGGCCCTTCTTCCCGGCCAGTTACACCGGCCACTTACTGTCGAGGATATCAATCGCGCCTTGGAGAATTACAAGAAGTCGGAAGCTGTGGCAGTTCACACCAAAATTCGCAAATATGCAAAGACTTCCTCTTTCAAGAAGATTTATCGGTCCAATAACGCGGAAAAGGAAGTCAAGGATCTCATCAAGGCACACCGTGCGAGATGAGCGGAGGCCTTGTTTCACAAGTTGTTTAGGTGTACTTTCCAATGTCCTGTTGTTGTAGTCATCACTAGCATTTGAATACCAGATTTCGGCGCAGTGCGGGATTGGAACATCATTTGAGCCCGCCAATCGGTCACAGCTGGTGCTGTACGCGTATGGGGGCGTCCCGACGAACCTCGCCGAATGCAGCCTTCACGCAATCCCTTGCCTTCCTGCCTACGTCAACGCCGCCTCCCGAGGCGCACCTGCGTCATCCGAATCCTCGCATCTCTACCTCGACCAGCTCCACCGCGCTAGGGCATCAAACCGTGCGTATTACGCCTACGGCCGTAAGAAATACGGGTTTAAGTCGCCGACGGGACGGAACGGTCAGATCCATGCATAAAAAGGCTGGGTGGAAGGCTGAGACGGGACGGGGCCCGTGCGTATCACGCGTTTACGGCGTAATTACGGGTACTTATCGCGGGGAAAATCACAAAGAATTTTGAATCTATTGGAAAGGAAATATCGTTAACGGTAGTTCTAGTCTGCGCCAGCCCCGGTCAGCTCGATGACAGTGTTTCTAGCCATGCGAAGCCGGGCCTTGACAAACATCAGCATCCGGATGGTTTCCGCCTTGAGACTGGGGCGGCGGAGGCCGATAGTATCCTGACCGCCAGAGAAGATTCTCTCCACCGCAACCGCAGAGCCTAGGATGAGGTCAGTGTGGTTTTTCAAGGGGAGCCTGAGGAAAGCGTACCGGGAATGCAGAGAACATTGCGGACAAGACGGTACAGATTAGGAAACTGGTGGCGGCGGCCATACCACCAATGAAGCGGATCTACGTCGAGGTGCTCAGGGACACTGGTAATCCTGAAATATTCTGCGAGCGCGGCGGTGTGCGTGTCACGGCTCCGATCCCGGTACCGAGCCAAGAAGTCGACCTTTTGAGGAGAGCCATTGGCAGGGGTTTGGGGCTGAGCCGCCGACCGTGCCCTAACCAGACCCAGAAAACTGGAATGCCAGCAAAATGCCAGACATGTGATGTCGCCAGAAGCTTAGTATGCCGCACCGAATCGGATTTTAGCAGCCAGAGCAGGTAGGTAGGTAGGCAGGAAAATTGAGGACCAGGAAATTGGGCTGCGGAAGACGACGGCTGGCAATGCTGAAGTCGGAGACTCGGAGAAAGGCCCGCGTGGGAAGTGCGCGGATAACGTGGGCCGGTCGTTACGGCATGTACTTACTTTTCTCCGTCTTGCTTTCACTGGGCTGCTTCACCCTTCAAGGACATGGAACGCCTTGAGCTTGGATGGAACTGGTGCATGAATAGAAATTGAATTGAAATCCGTGAATAACCACGTCGGAAGACCAAGCTCTCGACTCATTGGGAGAAAACTCAATGGCTGGCGCAGACACTGGCTTGGGGAACGCAGACTGCGCGTACGTTTCCGGGGACACGAGCCTACGCGTCCTCTAATCCGGTGTTTTGTGCTCTGTCGCGGTGCGGCGGGAGGCCCCGCCGCGTTTTCGACGGTGGCGCAGGGCACACTACGGTCGCTCCTCCCCTCGCAGCGAGGCCCTAGACTCCCCCGCCTACCGCTGCGACTGGGCCATCCTGTTGAGATTCGAGACCCCTGAGCTCGCTGTGGCTGCAGCAACAGCGGTTCAAAGACTTCCCCCTGACCTCGTCTTGCTGCGGGAACAGCTAGCGCGTATCGCGCGGCAGCATTGGAGTCTGGACGCATCCGCAGTAACTCCGCGTGACACCACCCTCGAGCCGCGAACGAAGATGAGGACGACGATCGAAGGGAACAGGCGGGATCGGCGGTCAATGGCGGCGGGCTGCTGGTGGGGAGAGGACTCACTCCCACCGCCTTCAAATTCTTCCTTGTACTCAATCCACGCCGCGATTCGGTGCACACCGTCTCCGCTCAGCTCGCCCTTGGGTGCCCCTCGGTCTCACCCGCCATACGCCCGACCTCCCTACCGTGTGTCCGGGATGCTCACGCGCAAAGGACAAGACGCCACAACATACAAGCCAAAGTCGCGTCCACACACGACGCCGTTTCCCCTTGGCGCTCGCATCCGCCGCACCTTCTTCCGAGCTGCAGGACTCATGCGGCAGCGGCGTTACATACTCACTTAGATTACTCCCTTCTGGTCCATCTACGCCACCCCTCCGGCGTCGTCCTCTCCTCCCCCGTGGGGTCGTCTCGCGCTCGCTGCAGGGCCTCGCCAAACAGCTCGCCCGCGCTGTGGTGCGCAGGCTTCAGTACATGGTCTTCGTCCTCGACGCGTCCGAGCTCATGATGCGCGTGCTCCCCGGGGGAGTGGGCGGCTACCACATATCAATATTGGGCCCGTCCCCAGCTGGGGATGGTGCCCCGCAGGATACAGCAGCAGGGAGGCAGACCCGAGACCCGCGCCCCCGCCACCCGCAGCCCCCGTTCTCGTGGGCACCTGCGAACACGACGAACGCGCGAATGCTCGTCGTCATTGCGTTCCTCGAGCAGTGTCTGCAGCCTAGTCCCATCACCAGGAACTCCAAGAACACCCGGGCGGGCGCCGGTCGACGTTCCCCACCGCCATCTCGCCCGCGGCTCGCTTTGCGCACCGTCGCTGCCTGGCACCGCCCCGCGCACGCGCTCGCTCGCCTCGCCCTCGCCGTCCCCCGCACTCGCTCAAGGTGCCCATCTACCGCTCGGGCGGGTACACGGAGAGCTCGCCGCTTGTGCTCATTCCGCTCATGGCCGTGCGCCGCCTGCGCCGTACCTGGAACTGCTGGCCCCGAAACGACGCAGCTTTTTTCTGTATCCTCGCAAGCTGGGCTGCTGCAGTGCGTGGAAGCGAAGATCGGCACATGGGCATGGGCATGGGCATAGGCATAGGCATGGGGAGAAGGATGCCGTGGGATAGCGTCGACGGGGAACTGCGAGTGCGGTGTATGCTCTGTGCGGATGGGAGATCAGATCAAGCTCGCGAAGGAGCGCGCGGCTGGGGAAGGAGCTGACGTTTCTATCGAAAGAGGATCGTGCGCTGAACGGGAAGCATCTTTACGAGGCTTCCCCAGGCCACACCTGATCCCACTGCACACGCACCCGTTACCTCTACTTCCGCCGCTTACCCACGCACCTCGCTGGTGTTCCCCACCGCCATCTCGCCCCCGGCTTTCTTTCCCGCACCGCCCCGCGCACGTGCTCGCTCACCTCGCCCTCGCCGTCCCTCGTGCCGGTTCAAGGTTCCTGTCTACAGCTCGGACTTGGGCGGGTACACGGAACGCTCGCGTTGAGTCCGCTCATGGTCGTGCGTCGCCTGCGTCGTACCTGGAACGGCAGGTCGCGAACTGGCGCCGGAGCTTCTTTGTGTATACTACTCGAGTAAGTCCTTGCGAGCTGGGGCTGCTGCGGCGCGGGGAGGCGATGGGCACGGGCATGGGCATGGGCATGCGGAGTAGGATGGCGTTGACGGGGAACTGCGAGTGCGATCTGCGGGTGGGAGGTCAAGCGCGCGAAGGAGCGCACGGCGGAGGACGGACGTGGCTGTATCTGTCGAAAGAGGTTAGGAAGTATCTGCATGAAGCTTCCCCGGGCCCCACCCGCCTCACCCCGCTGCGCACGTGCCTGCTACCTCCGCCGCTCACCTATGCATGTTGCTGGTGCCACCGTACTGTATCATTATTCTTACTTCCCACCCCATGCCATCCATCGGATTCCATCCCTCTCTATGTACGCACACCACCGTTCTCATTTGTTGTTGCTTTCTGAGTCTCGTCTCGTCTCATATCTGCGATTCACACACTATTGTTCTGCCTTTTCTTGTCTCTACACGCTTTTTTTGTATCTTGATTACGGCAAACGCGTGACGTCACAGCCACTCTGTCTCGACTCTCCTCTCTCGTCTCGCGACCAAGAACGAAACGACGCGTCTAATGCAACTGGGACCTCTCTCTGCTTTTGTTACTGTCGACGGTGTTCCCTTGGCTGAGTATGCTATTGAATACTCGGCGGATGGATCATCCACAGAGTAAGTATTCCGCCGCAAACTCAGATAGCTCCATGCCGTCCACAAATATCCAAACATGAAGGTCGCCGAGACGCATTTCCAATGTTCGTCTTTGGGCGCAAGCGAGGTGAGTTGATCTGGCGCTGCATTCAACCCACATAGAGTGAAATTCTCGGCGGCCACCTCTGCATCTAAAGTCAAAGTCGAACCGACATCATGGACACCGTAAAATTGTTCAATATGCAAAATACACAAGATCCAAGCTCGAACCATAATCAGAACAATCAAGGGAATGTAGATGGCTTCATAACATGCTCGAGTTTGCAACCACCTCGGTTTGAAATTTAAGAGGTGCTGATTTTCGTCACCACATCCAGGGAGAAGCCCCACATTTCAGTTCCAGGAAGAGCTTTCTGTACCTGCTCTGCCATGAGTTTTCGATATCCCGCATCCTGGGTAATCTGCAGCTACGCGCTCAGATGCTGTTTCAACTCAGAAAAACGAACTCGACCAGCCTTGACTAGGTCATTCAAGGTCTATGCGACAGAATTATTGAGAATCACATGCAAAGTACAATCTTGGTTTTCTCTCACCTCGTGCTCGTGCAGAAGAACAACCACCTGCTCTGCTTCGGGATAGTTCAGTGTACGGGCTTCATCAGCTATGTTCGAACTCTGCCTCCACTGAGGTAGGAGAGTGAGCATCGAGTGGCGCAGAGCATCAGCAATGGGTCGACGAACATAAGTGTGCTTCAAAATATTCTTCTGGCAGACAGGCAGCTCAACAAAACTCACTGCGTTCCGACCCCTTCTAGACTCACCTGTGGCTAACTAACCTACACAAAGCTACACAGATACTAGACAGAGGTCTCTGTCTAGGCAACTAGACATGGTCAGTCTAGCTGTGTTTGGGTCAGTCTATCTATGTTTGGGTCAGTCTAGGTCTATCTTGGTCTATCTAGCTCTGCGTGGCTCAGTTTGGGTCAGGCTAACTGAGTGTAATGACTGAGACAAATGACTCGGACTAGCCACTCGCAACGACCTATACTGAGCCCCACTTATCTAGACAGATCTGGTTTTGGGACCTGCACAGAGGCTAGCCAGAGGCTACACAGAGGCTACACAGAGGCTACACAGGGCTAGACAAAGTCTCTGTCTAGTAAGCTAGAAAGGGCCTATCTAGGGGCTATCCTCACCCAGACATGGGCTACACAGATCACCACAGATCAACACAGATCCAGGCAAAGTTGAGTCTAGGGGGGGTCGGAACGCAGTGACTGTCTACGGCTGCCTCCAACTTTGCATGGAACTCGTCCACGGGTATATCCTTGGGAATCTTAGCCACAAATGAGGCGTGCACTCGAGCTTTGGGGCTAGGAGAACTTGAAGCTACGTCGACTCTAGTTGTGACATCCGCAGTGAAGAGGGAGGCGTTATCAGGGAACCCGATGTCCTTTGCTCCGGTGAAAACCTTCTTAACCTGGAGTATCTGGGAGTGTATCAGCACCGATAGACACGCGTGTTATTAAAATCACCTCGGTCAAATGGTCTTTAGTCTGCAGAAAATCATATGAGAACCACCGCCAGCCCTTGAGTCGATTCAAAACACACCTCGCACTCGAATTTGAACCAAACGCCCGGCGGAGGTTGTCCTGATGTACCAGAAGGCGCCATGTACCCCGCAAGTAGATCATTCGGGAAAAGCTGTGCTCCTGTAAATGGCATCTAGACGAATAGCGAATGACATTTCTCACAACATCAAAATTGATGAACTTCCGCTCACAGACCGGCAGCGCGAGGAACGAATCCACGAGTGCATCAACCTTGGCTTTGAACTCTTGCTGCGACACGTACGCAGGTACAGGGTGCATGGCAAGGCCGAAGCAGCGGTTCTTTCTGGTGGAGGCGGACATGATGGGATGCGAGAACCTGGGACGCAGTGGGTACATATATATACACGTGTACCTCACCGGATTGGATGCCAGGCGCGGCATGAGGTCAAACCTTGTTTGATAGGTCAGAATATCGATTTGACATCGATAGCCGCACTTCATCTAGTCTCTCGTAGACAGACGCTACAAACGAATTTACCTCGTACCTCGGTTGTTTGTAGTGTTTCTCCACAAGCCGTTCGGCGGCGATCCAATAGTCGTCGCCGCCCCTCGCACCCGTCTCCCAATCGGCCTGGCGATCCGCCACTACAAGAAAAACGACTCTTGGATCGAATGACGACGGCTGACGCTCAAGGTTCACAACAAAGATTTTGTGTATAGTCGGATCCGAGAACACTATCGCAACCACTTGGAGAGGCTTGCAGTGCTCCAGAGCAACAATGGCAGACGAAGGGTCCTCCGAGACAGAAAGATGTGTGAGCCGGGGTATTAACGCCAGCGGCGACCATTTCGCCCATTGAGGGTTAAAGCCGTCGGGAAGGTCTAGGTGCGTTATATGCGCGAAGAGAGGGTGACCGAAATCCCACCCACCAGAACGATTTCTGCGGGCGGAAAGGCGCTTCAAGGGAAATGCCCCGAGAAGCTCGAGGAGAGCAGCGTCGCCCTCGACGCAGGAAACATCGAAGAGGGCGAGATTTATGGTAGCGTTGCAAGCTGCGAGTGCTGTGAGAATCTCCGCAATGGGGACACTGACAAGTTGTACATGGCGGACATGGTCGGAGAAGAAAGATGCTGGCTTCGATTTCATGAGGCTATAAAATGCATCCTTTCCATTCGAAATTCTTCGATAGACTTCTCATTACGCACGATCTTCACGACTTCGTGACGTCCCGCGACGTCCCTGGCCCATAAGTTTCCGGTTCGTGTCCAGCTGGTGCCCTGCGAGTCGAGTTGAACCTCCCGCAGGTGCGCATACAGCGGGGTGAGTGCGGCGAGGACTTGATGTTGAAATGTGAAGGGTAACTCATAGTTAACTTCCTCGGCACGGAAGATTTCGATGTTGTGAGGCAGCGAGAGTAAATCGTCCATGAATAAGTCCAAGACAGCCTAATATTATCTCAGCGCTAGTCTCAGATATATGTTAGAAAAATGCTTACCTGCAGTGTGCAGACAAAGGGTGTTGGCATTGACCGCTCCTGGTCGGGGTTCAGTCTTTTCAGGCTGATGCGCTCCTGTAATACCACCGGCATGGGTGAAACATATGCCGCCTCTGCATCTGAGATCTCGTATCCAGACGAGTGATGAATGAATGCTTCGTCGTCGTTCAGCTCAAGCGTCCGCCGATCAACAGGGGTCTCGATAGTGGGTTCCGGACGACACCTGTAGCCATTACCGCAGCGGTCATTCATCGGTGCGGGAAATTTAAAGGACAGCTCCGCCAATTCAGGAAAGAGGGAGGGGATGGCCGCAAGGAACTGGTGCATCGGTAATGGAGTGGACGATCCGAAGGACACCATGGTGGCTAAAAATTCGAATTCCCGTGCGGGGAAGGGCCAAGTGAGGGACTGCAGGGGGACCGTTGCCTGCAAAATGTCGGTGCACAACAGCATGAGTGAATCTCGATCGGGGGGATCCGAGATCACTATATTGCTGACAGGACGACCCGGAGCCAAGAGCTGTACAACCGCGGGCGACCCAGTCAGATTGCGCAAAAGGGGAATTGTCGTCGATGGCAGTGGGCCCGTAGAAGATCCGAGCACCAGGGACTGGAGGTGAGGGCACTGGCTCAGAAAGCGAACCAGTACCTCCACGTCGCGTATCCCATGCACTGATAAGCTGACGAGGTTGATGAGTGCGTCCGAGCCAAATCCCGCGATTAAGAGTGATGTATCTGCACCGCTGATGTTCAGGGTGCGGAGATTGTTTCGAGATACCAGCCGGACAGGTTCATCGGCAGAACAGTGGGCCATCTCCAGGGTTTCTATGGTCAGAAAACCCTCCGCAGCATCTATGTGGCAATTTCGGAGCCGGAGCTCCTTCAGCTTCGGGAGAGATTCGAGGGCTTCGCGGAAGGGGGCGTCGATCGTAGCCAACTCGATGTGCAATGACGATAGGTTGCGATAATTTTTGAGCGTGATAACAAAATTCTGGAGAACCCTAGCATTTAGGGTGTCGAATAGATGAATGTTTTCAATTTCGGGATGGAAGCTTCTCAGCGCCATCAATCCTCGGCTGAAAGTGACCGTCCAGGTGTGAACAAACGAAAGGAACGGACCCTCCGCCAATCTGTCCAACCGAACGGCTGTGCGATGGAGGTGGCGAACACGGTCCATCCAATTATCCTTGTCAAGCCCCCATCCCAGTGCGAACACACTCATCGTCTGCTCCCGAAACAAGCGCGGCAGGACCAGGGAACGAAGGAATCTGCAGACCAATGAGACTCTGCGCAGTTGCTGAAGCGTGCATAGACCTAGGCAAGCAGCCCAGATTTCGACAGGCAGAGTTGCAGTCCACTGGACAAGCATCGAGGTGGTAGTGAGAGATCAAGGTATGAAGTGCCGTCACATCGTCGGCTAGCAATCACGGCGCTGCACCGGATTCATTCCCGCGCCCAGTGAATCCCGCGCAGAATAGACTTTAGACGAAGTTGAAGTAGCGAGATCAAGTAGGTTGAGCTTGGGCTCCTCGTGAATCGGCCCTGGGCTCAGGCTGATGCGCGATGAGCACGTGAATCCGAATTCTCGATCACAAATGCGTGATGTCACTATTGATTGTCACACAACCGCGTCGCTCTTCCGCAAACCTCCCTGTTCCCCAAATTACCTCGCCTCGCTTGCGCCCAAAGACGAACATTGGTAATGCGTCTCGGCGACCTTCATGTTTGCATATCTGTGGACGGCGTGGAGCTATCTGAGTTTGCGGTGGAATACTCTGTGGATGGGAAAGAGGCTACTTGCTGGATTTCTTCAGAATGCGACAAGGTAAAGCGCCGAGCGATGACCCTACCCTTGATTCCCATTCTTATTATCTTCAGAAATTCTCGGTGAAGTGGAAAAACACCAACTCGACACCCGGACACATAGTCAATGCGCAAGTAACGGTGGATGGGATTCGTTGTGGAAGCAATGATTTGGTCCACCGCGACCGCAAGCGTCCGCACATTGCCTCTGGCAGTCGAGATAGCGTTGCAACCTCGGCTTACACCCGAAGACCACTCATGTTTGCTCGGCAAGCACTGACAGGTTCGATGACGCCTCTTTCTCACATGCACTCCTTCCAATCTCGCCAGATGACGACAATCTGCTGAATGCTACCATCTCACCCGAGCTTGGCTCGGTCAAAGTGGAATTGCGGAACGTACGAACTACGCCTTCGCGTCATTCTCGTCGCCCGGTCTGGCGCGGTTCCTCTTCTTCTTTCGAGGCTCAAGTGCTGCACGAACAATCAAAGAAGGCCATCGGTCACTCCGTCCAGTCAGTTTTTCTTCATTGAATGCTCCATGTTCAGCGTTTCCTCATTCGTCAAAGGTTTGGTGCAGAGTTTGCAGCATATAATCGTCAAACGAGTACCATTGAAGTCCTTCGCGAGCTTGCTACTTTCGTGTTCAAGTACCGTCCCATCGGTAATGTTCGTCCTCGTCGAACACGGGTCCTCGCTCATCCTGACTATAGAACTCCTGAGGGCTCAAGGCATCGTGCCTCCCGTAGTCAGACCACAGCCCGCGGCATCTTCCACCGAGGTGGTGGATCTGACCATGGATGATGATGAGTCAGCTGAAATTGCGATACTCGAGGCAAGTCGTTGTATCGAAGCCTCCGCTTTTGTTGACA
Organism: Mycena galopus ATCC 62051; assembly: GCA_014925785.1. NCBI lineage: Eukaryota > Fungi > Basidiomycota > Agaricomycetes > Agaricales > Mycenaceae > Mycena > Mycena galopus. Next base: position 69,453 of record WIQG01000355.1, on the reverse strand, counting down.
CGATACACAAACAGGCACGGCTGCGAGTGCTCAAGAAGAATGCTGTACAAGTCAAGTCCGAACCCTCGGGCGTAAAGCGAGAGAAGGATTTTGTTTTCAAGCCCGGCGAAGTTATCGACCTCACCTGAGGTCGCTGTTCTTCCGTGATTTTCTTGATTGGTTGGTTGGATATACGTTGAGCGTATCGGGGGTACTATCATTAATTATCTATTTTAATCAGGCGGCTATACCATCCGAATACATACAGTACCCTTTGTAGTAATCTCACCAGGTTCTCTCTTCCCCGTGCTCAAGAAAGATACTGTGCGGTCGACTCTTGGCTAACGGATCTTTTTTGGTACACCAAACTATTGATTTATTCATCAGCGTGGTTCCACAGCGCAGGCTACGAGCCGAATCCCAAATTTCGCCGCTGCCGAATGCATACTATGATTTCGATGACCTCCAGCCCCATGCTGCGCGGGACATCAGCATCAGGATGAGATGAGATCACATCTAGACATCTGGCGATTATCCCGCTTCCGCTAGTCCCGGGTTCCAAGTTCTTCATCATCCTGTTCATGGCGCAGGACCAAGGTCAGTTTCGATTGGTTCAGTCCATTGCCGGGGAGGCTCGAGCACAGATTATTCAGACCTATCCTAAGAACCCGAAGAACGAGCTACAGAATGATCTGTAGCTGCGCGGCTATTTGCGGAGCTGCGGTGAAACGCACCCTTCGCTTCACAAAAAAATTTATGGGACTCCTCAGTTCGAACTTGAAATGGTTCCCAGGTTGGTTGGAACGTCTTCATTCTGTTTGGAGGGGCAGCGTTGTCACAAGCATCCCAGTGCGGCGTTCCGTAGGGCTCACGCCGGACCCGAACATCGCTTGAGTCACCGTGCAATGCGCAGATTTTATGCCGTGGTGATTCTTCTGCGAAGGTCCCCAATTCCGGCCCGAATCTCCGGACAACATATAAATCGCGATGCCAGCCGGGGTCACTAACCGAATTTCAACATGACTCCCATCGTCTTTGATCCAAAAAGCCGCGGACATGTCGCCCTCATACCTGCTTTCGCGGACATCCACATCGCCTGCATCGAGACAGACCACACGATCGCGACCTTCACACCTCCATTGAACCGCGAAGTGATGATTAACTGGTGGAAAGACCGCGTACAGGAAGTCGTAGATGGGAAACGCATCATCGTCATGACTCTCGCGGAGGATGCGGAAGGTCAGCAGCAGTTGGCTGGGTACGTGATGCTCCATAGGCCATTAACCCAGACGGGGCCGTTCCGAGGGTCGGTTGAAAAGTTGTTGGTTTCCCCAAATTTCCGTCGCCGGTGCGTGTACGAAGGTGGGTTTGGAAGACCGCTTACCCTCTCGGCTTCAGTGGGCTCGCCAGGAAGCTAATGGAGAAGCTCGAGGAGGAAGCCAAAATCCATGGTCAGACGCTGCTCGTGAGTCCTGCCCAGACACTCTCCGAGGTATCCAGATTCCATCCGTGACGATGCATGCGCCAGACGTTGGACACAGAAACGGGGAGTCCCGCGGAAACAATTTACCCGAAGCTTGGCTATCTGAAAGTGAGTATGAAGCGATTTTGAAGCATTTTCTCAAGACTGTACAGCTCGGCGTGATCCCCAAGTACGGTGTAAGCCCTGTGGATGGCAGTCTAATCGCTGGGACATTTTTCTGGAAGCAATTGTAAAGCCCAACAAAGCCATAGATTGAAGCATTCATCGCACACGGTGCTGTCTAGAGGCCCTGAACTATAATTGTTTATATACAACAGATACACAATACACTATATACAATCTTTCCTTCACTCTTTCTTGGGCTCTTTGAACCGCACATCGCAACGCACATAATTGTGGTAGATCTCGTCCGAGGTCAGCAGAGTGTCCTCTTTTTCTTTGTTCTCAGGATCCAAGAAGGCGGCCAACGGCTGTTCAAAGTTCAGTTAGAATATGCAGATGGGCGACAACAATACGTACGTCGTGGAATTCCAAGAACGCAGCAGCTATAAAGTCAAATATAAATCCGGCATAATCCATGGTGCGTTTAAACACGTACTCCCAGGTTCGTAAGAGTCGCCCTGGTTCTGAAGGCCGGACCCGCCGTGGATCTTCTTACGGGCGCCTTTCTGCGGGTTGGTCCACGCGAAAGAGTAGAACATCACGCCGCCCTCTGCGATGGCGATGCGCGTCGTTGGATGAATGAGATAGAATGAATTAAAAACTCACGGTTTGTATCGAACACAAGCTTCAACCCTGATTTCCCCGATTCAAGTTCGACGACTGGAGCGGATCGGTTGCCTCGCGCGGCGTTGGGACCGTTGGAGGGCCTAAGGACGTCTTTGATAAAGTCGATTTCGTTAAAAGACGTAAGTGGGATACGCGTCGGCACTTTCTCGAACGGCGGGAAGGCGTAATAGTCATCTGCGGTGAATTCAGATAAATTTTGGTTCACCCGAATATAACCAACCGTAGCCCATTTCCGGGTATCGGTCTCCGATGAGCTTGGCTGCGTGTTCGTGCGGGGTTCCTGCGCTCGGAATAAAGCCGGTGGAAAGACTGTCTGCGTCCCGTTTGGCGATCCGGTCGGCCTGCGCGGAATTGAATTAGAATCAACATGGGCAAGATTTTTTGCTCCGGAAATTTCACCTTGATCGTGAGCGTGTGCCCTTTAACGGAAAGGGGCTCTGCGCCGCCCTGATGCTCGCGTTGCGAGCCCTCCAAGTTGAATCCCCAGTGCTGAAGAGACGGGGATCAGGTGTACGTAGACTGAGGGTAATCAAAGCCTACCTGAGTCAGGTTAACAGGCGTGACGACCTTCTTATCGCCCTCATCCAGCTTCGCGCGATAGACAAAGACGATGCTTCCGAGGTCATACTCTTCGTTCTCCGAGGTATCGCCGGGCTTGCGGTACTTGCGCTCCTGCTCGCCAGGCTCGATGAGAGCGACAAGGACCTCGGTTATAAGTTTCCCGGGGAATCCTTGGTCGCCGTCTGGGGACACCAGACGAAAGACGGCATGGGAGGAGGGTGAAGATGTGACGGTTATATGCGCCAATTCCTTGGCGTTGAAGAGGCTCGGCGGATCTTCTGGCGTAAGTAGCGTCCATGGAAGGGCGTCGAATCCAGTCGGACCGCCGTGAAGGGAGACACGGGTGCCCTCTTTCACACCATCAGCCATTTGACGTTTATTCAATGTGAGGGAAACGGACCATTGAGAATCGCGGGTACTTCACTGGAGATTCCATTCCTCTCTACCTTGTGGGTCCCGACAGGAATCCGATTTGAATACCTTCCGACGACGGTGTTGGTGTATTTCTGAATTGTATGGTCCTCAGGTGCTTCAGGTCCGATTACAATGTCGTGAGTCTATAAGGGGGGAGCCAGTAGAGATCAAGGGGTCAGCCAAGATGTAGCAAGGTAGGAATGCTGGATCGCACGCACGCGTCCATCTGCCTGGACGAAAAGACGGTGCAGAGTGAGACCATAGGGCAAAATCTGATCCTTCGAATTAGAGGTTTAGAGCCGGGATAAGGCACAATCGACATGCCTCTAGAGCCAACGAAGGCGTAAGGGACGGCAGAGTAAGGAGGATGGGGTTGAATTCGGCCATTGCTGGACCGTCGAGATGATCACCGAGTAAAAGTAGGATACGGCTGACCGGGCCGTGGCAGTCATGCGATCGCAGATCCGATAATTAGCCGGTGCCCGGTTTAGTTTTTTGATTCCAGGTAGCGCTGTGTAGGAATCAAATTTGGCAGTGTGAAAAATGTGAGAATCAAACACCCCGCTTGTTATTTAACAGAGGCACGTTAATAACCGGGTTTTTAACATGACATAATCACGCTTATAGCAATTTTTTCCCCCGGATTCCTTGATAATTTCAGCTGGGATTTGGCGTGAAAACTACCTCCGGGATCTAGTTGCCCTGGGGCATGGTGCACAATAAATTTTCAAGGTTTCACAACATGCTCACAACATGCTCATGGGCCCAAAGGTGAGGGCTGACAGCTTGTTGGGCCCCATTTTTAACACATTAATTACATGCATCTTGGGAGCCCTGATGTGAGAAATGTATTTAACATGTTAATAACAGTGTTAAAAACTGTCTGTTATTTAACAAAGAGTTTATTACACAGCACTAATTCCAGGTTTGTACCAGGTTCCTCTCAAGAGCCTCAACTTGAAGCTCGAAGCTCAGCGGAGAATAATTCCAGCGTTGTACGGATGAAGCTTCGTGTGCTTGGCGGTGATTAAGTCGGGTTGGGAATCGGCCTGGAATTTGCTGCGGCCCGCGCTTTGGCACTTGTTTGTGCTGGTACTTAACGCCTGTTTAGTGTTCGTCGCCATGCAGCTTTGATGTCATGTACTCAACTGCGAATAGGAGGGCAATCCTTCACATAAAACTCGATCGGACAGTATTATTTGGAGCATAAGACTCCGGAGAAGTCGAATTCTACGTTGAATATCGGATATATTCCGGGGTTAACGGACGGCATACAATCGAAGTGCACAATCATTTAAAATCAGTTGGAGGTTTGCTAGCTTAGCTCAGGCTGTTGTAATCACACCTTAGCGCTTCAATATTCCTACAGGTGTACAGCAACCATGCTATTTTCTTTTGAGTGTTTCCCCTTCAAGGGACACGCATACTATGACATTATTTATCGCGAAAAATCGGACTTTTTAGGTGCAGTGTAAACACCAAACTCATTGTATTTTTTGCCAAGCATGAACATTGTGCGCTGTGAGGTACATTCAAATTGCAGTGAGTCGGAGTTTGAAGCGGCACGTGGTCTCGACCCCTAACTTTTGTTCTTTAACGCAATCCAATGACACTGGAGGGAATAGGCCAAAGCAGAAAATGTGCAACATGGGCGCTCTGATACCATAACCCACCTCAATGCAAGGTAGCCCACGCCTCCCTTTAATGCCCTGAGATCTCTTCCCCATCACGTTGCGATTCCTACCGAGGACTATTCATTTATCGGCTGGAATTATTATAAACACGTCTGATTTGGATTCAAGATTTTGAGAATGCGTGTCCCGATATGGTAACGCGAACATTTCCTTATTGAGAATGAAACCCCTTTGGGAGGATCACCCACGTGCAATTCTGGGCGGCTGGCGCAGCGGCGCGGAGCACCGCCCGCTTCCCAAACCAGTGCCTTAAAGTAAGGCTAAGAACTACTGCTGGATCCTTGGTTCCAGGAATGCCCGGAGGGCCCTTTGAATTATAAACACCTCTGATTTGGATTCAATCTTGAATCATAATCTTCATCTTCAAGCTGCTGTCGCCGGCAAGTACAACTTTCTTCACAAACAAGTGACTAACCCCGCCCGCTCTCCCCGCACTCAAGGCTGTAAACGAAACCTAAACCGCTCAAGATCCAATCAACATAGAAGGGTCTTCTTTGCCTCCCTATCTCCAAATGCCTGACTGAACATTGGTTGTTGTCTTTATTGAGCGGATTCTAGAAATCTGAAATCGGTCTGAGAAATTGAAGTTTCATTCTTCAAAGAAACAAACCCCAAATCAGACGTCAAAGGATTATCCCCAATCATCCATAGCAATCCACGTCTTTCCATATTTGCTATTGTGTGAGGAATAAGAACACGCTTGACCATTGGGTCAATTACTTCGCCGGGAAATAGCATAGCTTGTACTTCGGTGCACGTGAAAATGACATTAACGTTTCAATTTCGCATAGAGCAGTTAATTAGTAGATGGGACCAAAATCTGCCGCCGCGCCACAAATTTTTTCAATGCTGCGGATTGCGATCGCATTTCGGTGTCATCTGCCTCGAAAAGGCCGCCCACGAACTGGAATTCCTCGTCCATCACCAGTTGGCGGAGATTCGCCGGGACGTCGGAAGGTGTCAACATCGTAAATGACCTCGGACGCCCGGGTTCCTCGTGGTAGGAAAAAAGGAGGCATGCAATCTCTTGGCATTCACCGTCTTTGCCGCGTCCCCCCGTCCCCTTTCCTCCTCGACCACCTTGACCAACGGAGAGACAGAGGTAGGGCCGGCCTTGTAATATCATCCAGTGAGCAATGACAATGATGATATACTTCGGCTTACCGATTTGAAGTCTGGTGAAGAGCGCAACATACAGTGCGGGCGTCTGCGGTGCTTCGTCAACACTGCCATGTTCACCGCTCTCTCCTTGGCCACCTACGAACACTTGAGGCGTTAGATTCATGCCGAAATGGACGAAGTGAACATACCTCCACCGCTGATGCCCCCTGTCCCATTGAAGCCCCGAATTCCGAGTGTGTCACTTGCACCACCTGCACCTGCCCCATGGTAAACACCGTCCGCGCTACGATCTCCTCTTCCTCCTACAACAGTGTTGAAATGACACTCCAAGTTGAAAATAGGAGGGATGTGTGTGTACCATTCGCGCAAGTTTCGTTTTCCTCTGTAGGAGTTATGACCCGTACGGTTGAATCCGTGTCCGACGAGGCCTTCCTTACAGCCAGCCTGAGAGCAGCAATATACGTGTCTGCGAAGTAGTGATTCCCGTTCTTCAGTTCGTCGTCATTGAACTCGAAAAGGCAATCCAGCGGATCCAATGCTTTAGCGACAAAGACCTGACAAATGTCGTCGCCAAGCTTGTATCTTTCGCAAAATGCAGCTATTTCAACGGCATCGACTCGAACTAAGACCGGCATAGTGACTCCTGGTAGTGAACTCGAGATTAGTGTTGGGCAACAAACGGGTTATACCATACCGATGTGAGGGGACTGCTCCATCCTTGCTATTGGGGACGAGCACCGCCCTTGATCGATCCGCCGTATTTGGCCATTGTTTGTCCTCAATTAAAGTCCTGGTTCCAATGTTCCACCTCATAGCAGCTTCACCACGTATTTTATCGACTAACTTTGGCATAAGAATATATTTATATAGGCCACCACTACACTACCAGCTCCATTTTTCGGGTTTCCTACAGCTCTAATGCATTGAAGCATTCAACATGTTCATAAAATGAAACCCTGTCCATCGGTTTTGCCGCATTGAAGTCGTCCATTTTGGTTTATGAACATGGTAGATTATTTCCTTGAGTTTTGAGAAGGCTTAATGATGAATTCATGCTATTACATCGAACCTGGTTTGAACGAAATGAGCGGTCACAATAGTGTGACATTCGTCACAGTTCCACCAATTTGCCTCGCTGAAGGCCATTCATGTGGTATTCTATGGTCCTTTGGACATGAAAATGACTTTCTACAATATAAAGACCTTTTGAGGTAGGAAAACTAAATATTTGAGTTATCCAGCAGGTGTGTCCCTCCAGGCAGACATGCAGCCACGCAAAATGTATCAGCCCCTTCAATTCACCTCGAATCCCCAAAGTTTTGCACAAACATCTGTACGAATATGACTAGCCCACAATTCTGTCATGCTGAATTTTTTGGTATGGCATTATTTCTCCACAAACTTGCCAATTCCTGGCAGAATCCACCATATTCTGGGGCTATGCTCCAAATATAAAAAATCCGGCATGACAGAACTATTCTTTAGGATATTTTCTACAAATCTGTCTCTTAACTTTGTTGAATAACGGGGAAGAAAAAACGTAGATAGGTTTTGAAAACCGGAACCGACCCTCCTGCGAACCAAACAATCGCCAAATACGGCGGATCGATCAAGGGCGGTGCTCGTCCCCATTGCTATTGCCATGGGATGGGATATGGTGGAACCCCGTGGGCGGTGACATATCAGAAGATATATGTAGCTGTGACAGATAAATTTGGAGAGTACGTTAGGCGCGCGGCTTTTCTAGATAAGAATCATCCGCAACCGTCGGTCCTTCAATCGCCTCCACAATGGTTACCTTGCTTGGGCTGCCACTGATATCTTGGACAGGCGTTATGATGGTCGAATGTAAATGTAAATCTCAGTGTTCCTGCAAAGTGACCAAGAACTCCACCGACAAAAGGAAAAGATTCACGATTCCCACGAATGAGCGCTCAACAAGCCATGTGGCGCCCCCAAATTCCGAGACATTGGCGGAAGTGCATGTGCGGGAAGCCTGGTGGGTGAGTGCCGTCATCGGGGCTATACACGAGTCCCAGTTCATGAGCGTCGATTACGACCAAGGTTCATGTGGTGTCACCCGCCACTTCACCAGACATTAAATTTCATGACACAACACAGCATCAATTGGATATCGGGAATCTCGGTGATGTCGAAACTCTTGTGCGCTATGGACCAATGTGTTTTCCGGCCTCAATTTGCGGCCCGATGGATAGACGCTCAATAGTCGGGACCATCAAGCAAGAATCCTACCCACGTCGGCCAATCGTACTTGGCCGCGGACTTCCACCTCAGGAGGGAGCCCGTTTCGTCAATGTTGTACTTAAGCACTTAAGGGTATAAGCAAGTAATGCCCTTAATACTTGATAAGTAAATATCTTCACTGGGCGGCAGAACCTCTTAAGCACTCGGCAAAATGAAGTGTATCAGGTGTTCAGGAAATGCACCTGATACCATGAGTGTGAGAGACAGAATATTAGTCACTGAAATTGTAACTGACATGTGAGGTACAAGGCGAGTTGATGTTGTATCTGATATGGCTCATATCAGAGTTGGTGTCTGTGGTTCAGACACCTGCTGTATTAGACACAGTTTATTTGCACCTTATACTGTCCCCGACACTTGGAGTGTCAGGCGCAGTGCTGAGTGAACGTAAACGCAGCATGTCAGCAATGTTCCCTGACACAATAAGAATCAGGCCGCCCGATCCGCGTGATGGCCGTATCTGGACACTTGATTCTTATTGTGTCGGCAACCTGTGCCGGACACTTACCATGTAAGTAATGGGTAAACTGCGCCTGACACTCGACGTGTCTGGCGCATTATCAAGCTCGAATGAATGCTCTCTGATATGCTCAGTGATGGAACCGCTGACACCACTTCTGATATTGTTCGTATCAGCGAGCATTCTAGACCGCTTCATTCTCGGAATATCAGGGTAAATTTCAGAAACTCTGGTTCAGATTCTGATATTAACTGTGTCAGGTCCGTTTTTGGAGACCCTGATACAAACTCATTTGCGGAGTGAAGGCCTTTATTAACCCTTAATGATGGCCCATCAAATGCTGATGGCAGCATTTAGACCTTCAAATTAATCTGTGAGACACTCTTTCTCAGAGGTATACCTACCCTCATCATTTAGAGGGCATAGAGCAACATTCCGCGGTGAACAGGCAGGTTTGATCATGGTGCAGTTTGCCCTATCAATGACATCAATTCACACATCACGAGCAATGAAATCGAGCATTGTTATAATCTCGGCTCCAGATGTTCGGGGGGATCAGGCAGAAAATGATGGGAAAACAGCAGTGGGATCACCGCCCTAACACACACCTACAAAAGTAACTATTCCGCTCGGCCGAACATGCTGTCGAAACAATTAAAATTACCTGATATGGGAAATTCTAATTGTTTCGGCAACATCTTCAGCATAATTGTATGTAATTGTTTCGGCCGAGCCGAATATTCACTTTTGTTGGTGTGACATCTAGTCACACCGCAATTTCCCCAAATTTCGGGTCAACGGAGATTTGTTCCGGAACTCTAAGTTCCGAGTTGAGCCTCATGTCCACCGAAATTCCATCTTATTTACTAACTTTCAGTTGCCCCGATTTAAAAACTTGTATTTGTTGAATAAAATCCGCTTTCAGTTGAGCCGAAACTTATCCGAAGTGTAAAATTTCAGTGTCCAAATCGGCTTGACTGGAATTTGGAACCGAAACCCAAGGTTTCGGTATCAAAAAAAGTGCACCCCATACTCAAAATTCCAGTTGCACTGAAACTAGAACCCAAAATTTCAAGTTTCTGTTCTTATTTCGGCTCACCGTAACTTGAAGTTGCGGTTTTGATTTCGGCTCGGGCCGAAATGTAACCCAAAACTACTAGTTTCGGGCAGGCTGAAATTCGGTCATCCGACTGTTGTCGGATTGTTGTCGGATTTTGGCAGGACAAGCGTCCGACCGTCGTAGGGTCAGCGTCAGATTGTTGCAGGACGGTCGCAGCAAAGGCGTAGGATGGTCTGCCGCGGGTGATGAGCTTTCCCCAATCACAGTGCCTTGCTTATTGTGGAAGACCCAGGAGTATATTGCATTGGCCCAACCTCTGTGAAAACCCACCGCATGGACAAAGACAAACACCCACCATGTACTTCGACGAAGTGATTCCCGCCAGCTTGGGTGCAAGAAAACAACATGCATTCTCGAGGCCCAAATACAAAGCAAAAACATACAAGTATTGAAACGGAGAGACCCTACACTCATCGTACGAAAATCGGACACTCGTCCTACAACAACCCTACCTACACTCATCGTACGAAAATAGGATGTTCATCCTATGACAATCCGACGCTCATCCTACGACAATCCGATGCTCGTCCTACAATGGTCCGACAACCTTTCTACGACAGTCTGACGACCAAATTTCGGCCCAACCGAAACTGTTAGTTTCGGTTCACATTTCAGTTTGACCTGAGATCAAAACCACAACTTCAAGTTACGGGTGAGCCGAAAAGAGAACCGAAACTTTAAATTTCAGGTTCTCATTTCAGTGCAACTGGAATTTTGATTATCAGGTGCACCTTTCTTAGTACTGAAACCTTAAGTTTCAGTTCCAAATTCCAGTCGAGCCAATTTGGAAACTGCATTTTTACGTTTCAGATAAGTTCCAGCCCAACTGAAAGCAGATTTTATTCAACAGATTTCAGTTCTCAACTCGGGGCAACTGAAACTTTGTAAATAAGATGGAATTTCGGTGGACTTGAAGCTCAACTCGGAACTTAGAGTTCCGGAACAAATCTCCGTTGACCCGAAATTTGGGAAATTGCGGTGTGAGTGCTGAGTTTGTGTGGGAAGCATGCTATCCGTGACAATCAGTAACATAAATCACGCTTCATCACACTTTGTAACACTTCGTCAAGATACTTTGAAAGCATGAGAACTGCATTCCGGTCAAGGGATACTAGGATGCAGAAGGTGTCCTTGAATGTAACAGCAGCCCCTCCAAATTTTTTTTGGAATCATTGATTCAACGCCCAGGCCATAGTATAAATACATTCCCGAAGGTCAATGATTTTGATGGTCCGGTAAGATGTTCTGTATATCTTCCTCTTACTTTACCTCTTAATATTTTCGCTTAGCCGTAGTTGAGAAGTACTTCTTGAAATCCCGGACAATTCCGAGGGCAAAACTCAAGAGATGAAGGAAAGATTTCAGAAAATCAGACCCTTGTATGAATTCAGACGCATTTACCATAATATTACAAAGTCAGTGCGAATTTTGTGGCAGGCGGAACTGACTGGACTTGAAGGTCCGATAATGTGCCCTCTCCTATTTTTCTGGGACGAAAACTATACAGTACGCGTCAAGAGATGGACCGCGTCTGACACGGAGAGTCACGCTCACACGCCAAAAAGGCTCGGCGTGACTCGATAGCATGCTTAGTAGCTTTAAGCTTACCGACCAAACTGCACCAGACGTTATAGGGCAGTGCTCCCCCATCATTTCTTCATCAAAATCTGCCTCGAGATCATCTTGACATTCCAACATTGCTAACTCCGTGAGGCCCAGTGAAAACGACGCCTCGGGAGGCATCACCGGGTATCGGTGGGCCAGCCTGGGCTCGTCGGGTATCGAATCCGTATCGGCACGCCTCGATTTAGTGAATCTTATCTAAATTAACTTGACTACGTATTTCGTATGACTTGTTGGGTGGGCCACCGCATTGTGCGTGGCGTGCCTCGTACTATCTCTTTTAATTATGTTTTTTATTAGGACTGTTTTTCCCTTTGAGAATGGCCCGAATGTCACTAAATTTTGCTTTTCTCGCCAACATACAACAATTTGATGCTATGAGAAAAATTGGGAATGTTCAGTGCTTCTCAAATTGAACCTACTCAATAGAGGGAAATAAGAACGATAAGAAAACATAATATATATGAAGACTCTTGATGCACGCTTCCCTTTTGGGAAACACTTCGCCATGTGCCATAAAAGGAAGTTTTCATCAAGGTCCGCCAGCAAGGGACATTTTAAAGCACCTTTGGCCAGATTTCAAGCTAAAAATGTATTTTTAACTTCTTCTTGATTCTTTGCGTGCCCATCATCAGAGATTTATGGCACTGAGGTCCACATTCACAAAAGGTTTCATTCCACACTGTTGCTACCAGCTCAAGAGTTCACACAAACTGTTACCATTCGAGGTGAGTGGATTCCTAGGGTTTTCGGACCCGAGGAATCGATTGGTCATGATGCCTTGGCTGTAGGAGCTACCGTTGAGGAGTGTTGACAAGCTTTCTCCGACCCCGCCACAATAGAGTGGATGCCACACCCTAGCGAGGGCGTATTTCACTGCAAATTTTGGCAGGCAGGTTACTATTATGTCTTAGAGGAATGTATCAACCCGACAGCAATATGGCAGCCACCTCTGAATTAAGCGCACCAATCTCGTGAATCTTCGATTAAGTCGGCATTGGACTTGTGCCCTCAGGTTGTAGGGCTTAGTCACGCTACACCCCATCCCGCATTATACTACAGACTCGCGAAGGCACCCTCTCGAGGCGCTCGGATCAGTGGTGCATTCAACAATTTCGGCCCAGCGAGAGGGTACACTCAATTTTGCCACATCACAACATAAGGAGGCTCTGTGGTGCAGTTCCTTGGTGCACTAATGTTTCCAAGGTTGTAGAATCCAAAAATCAGGGTCCCATAATTTTTGCGTGCCTTCCCGGGCAGATATTCATGATTTCACCATTTCTCATGCAAAGAACATCTCCAAAACTGCGATGGGCGTGTTGGCCCGAGCCTTCACTGGATCTCCATAACCAGAGTTCTATACTTAGAATGCAATAGGGATGTTGTTTGGGAAGGGTGCACCCCGCACCGATGTGCATTGGGACCTCTTTGCCGAGGTAATTAAAAGGCAATTAATGCACCTTTTTCTTTGGGGCTCAGGATGAACCAGGTTTAGCCACAGAAAAAGGTTTCACAATGTTCTGAGGGTCTTAAGAACCAATTGGGGATGTCCCCAGACTGATACAAGCAGTCCTTGATTTTATGAGACACATTTCCCCTGATTTCTCACTCATTTTTCATCTTGGTAAGTTGAATGATGCTTCAATGGCCTTTCAAAAATTCCCTACTGTTTTCTAGCCCACCGACAGAACCATTTTTACCATTTATGCGCCCCTGCCATCTCCAGCCACAATGGAATCACCAAGAAAAGCTAAGTTGCTTGAATCCCTCCAAACTTGGTGGAAATTTAATTTCCAAGTTTACAGGCAGCACGGCAGCGTACAAGAATTACGAAAATATCTTACTCACCACTGATGAGCACCCGAGCACCCATAAGACCACATGGCCAATGGAGGATGTCAACTGTTTATCGGTGGGTGCACACTGTATTTTCCTCAACGGATGTGTTTAGGTACTCAATGATCCCGCGGGGCCGCTACACAGATTTTTTCGTCATTTTTGGCCTGTTTGGACTTGAAAGCGACCTTTCGTATGACCCCTTTGTGATGCTGTGACCTACGAAATTTTTCGTAGAAATTGAGGCTTGTGACCTGTGACCCTGCGAATTGAACGAAATTGAACAGTAATCCAAACATCCATTCTCACTTGTTACTCCTGGCCTACATACAATAATTTTTGTGTAGAGGGAAAAACTTGTGTACAAGAAGGAAAGAAAAATAACAGTTGCTAAAATGCCCTTGAGCAAAAGGTTTGCAGCCACTGAGCTAAAATGCAGTGCAGATGACTGAAAAAATTAATAGTGTCCCTGCAAGAATCGAACACGCGATCTTCGCAAAACCTGCTTACAGATCTTGCACAGCCTCACCAATCTAATGAAAGTTCAAAAATCTAATGAAACAATGTAAGAAAAAAAATACTGCCACTATTGAGGCTTTAAAAATCTAATGAACCTAAAGCACAGCCACTAAATTCGATACAGTCGATAGATCTGGACAGTAAAAAAAGAGGTCAAAAAAACTCGGTCTGAAAGATATTATGAACGATTACATAGTACTCGTAACATCATAAACTTGCTTGTTCGGCAAAGTAATCTTTGTGAAGTGTCGACTATCTTCGTGTTATTCCTTGCCTTGCCTGCAACCTTCCTACCGCAATGGCACAAAAGATGTTCTGTACCTGTAGCAAAATTTGTGGCAGCAGCGGCCAATGGAGACCCAAATCAACGTATTATGACCATAATCCGACCGCAACACGCACTGCACGGACTCGAAAGCCTTCTGGCCGGAAACGATCTGCTGGGGAAACATCTCGAGCGTCGGCTGGTGGAGCTGGCTTGAGTCAAGACCATCCCAACTCAGATGCCTCCCACGACTCGGATTCTTCGGGAGATATGGACATCGATCCCCCACAAACCGTAGCATTTGTCTCATCTTAAGCTTCTCATTATTCTAATGCTCTTATAGGCTGATCAGGACGATTTCCTTGATCCTGGTCCACCGCAGACAACACAGGTAAGGATTGCTCAATACCCATTCAATTTTTCAATTTGGAATTGACGTTGCCGACCATTATATAGAACCCACCACCTTTGACCTCGCGTCTCTCCCCTCCTATGGATGAGCCTAATCGCATTTTGACTGAAAGTGGTTTTGCTCCCCTGCCTATTGCAGTATCTGAATTATTATAGCCTCAGTCTGATCCTCCCAACCCCGCGCTGAACCAAGATCATCCCATGGGGGATCCTGACCCCCAAGACGAGGACATGCCGAGGGCACCCTCACCATCTGATGACCCTCTCGCCGAACCTCACATGTCCGAGTCCACCCTGGAAGAGTTTAAAATCACCAACGAATTTATCCGTGCCCTGCGAAATGCCTCACTAGATGCTGAGGAAGAGAAGCTCGACCCCGACATATTGCATCGCTTGCGGAATCCTCTACAGGAACCTCCCACACTTGATCAAGACGAGCGGCTATCTATCAATGTTTTTCTGGCTGTCAGCAACGCTTCTGAGCAGACTTACAACTCTGTTTGAGACGCCCTGCTCCGTCGCTACCCTGACAACCCCATCCTATCTCACCACTCTGTAAAAAAGCTGGTCAGTGACCTTACTGGCGTTGTATATGTCACGCACGACATGTGCATCAACTCGTGCATAGCATACACCGGACCTTTTGCGGATCTTGACAGCTGCAAATATCCGAGTTGTGGCAAACCCCGTTATGACCCCAAGCGCCCGGGCGCACAGGTCCCTCGACAGCAGTTCAATACCGTACTCCTAGGGCCACAACTGCAGGCGCTGAGACGCAGCACTGAGGGCGCCACCGAGTTGCGCTATCGTGAGCACGTTACGAAAGCTATTCTTGATGATCTCGACGACAATGATGACTTGAAAACCCTGCCGTACCGTGATTTTTTCGACGGGTCCGACTATGTAACCGCTGTTCGCTCCGGGAAGATAAAGCGAGGAGACAATGTGTTGATGATATCAGTCGATGGCACGCAGCTGTACAGAAACAAAATGTCCGACTGCTGGATCACAGCATGGATGATTCTGGATCGCCCTCTCGACACCCGTTTCAAAAAACAAGCCATTCTCCCGGATGTAGTGATTCCTGGTCCCAATAAACCCAAGAATTCCGATAGCTTCCTCTACCCTGGCCTCTACCACCTCGCCGCCATACAACGAGAAGGTTTACTTGTCTATGATGCCGTAGACAAGGAAGTCATCCGTACAAATCCCTTCCTCGCGTTGGCGACCGCGGATGGTCCTGGGATGGCGACGCTAAATGGCTGTGTAGGTCATCATGGGAAGCAAGCATGTCGGGTGTATTGTAGTCTGAAGGGCAGGCACAAGGTGTGTCTGTCTCCACAGCGATATCATTTCCCAGCTTAATATTTTTTTGAAGCCCGGTGCTTCGCATTACTATCCAGCACGTCTCAAGCCGGACCAGTACACTGTCGCCGGATGCGATCACCCCGATGTCCATTTGTCTGTACTCCTCGAGGCTTTCGACAGCGAGGATGCGTCAATGCGATACCAGTCGAATCTGCGGCTAGTCGGCGAGGCCCAGAACAAGTGCCAGTACGAGACTCGGCGTTTGCAAACCGGGATTTCTAAGCCGACAATTTTCACTGGTCTTCCTCCCGACCATATTCTCGGTGTGCCGGACTGCTTTGGGCTGGGTTTCATGCATGCACCCGCACTCAATCTGCCGGATCTCCTTCTGCCATTGTGGCGTGGTACATTTGAATGTGACAAGACGGATCAGAGAGATAGCTGGGATTGGGCTGTCTTGAAGGATGCCCTCTGGGACTCGCACGGTAAAGCAGTCGCTGATACGAACACCTGGATGCCGGGCTCATTTGATCGAGTACCTCGAAATCCCGCCGAGAAAATGAACAGTGGGTATAAGGCTTGGGAGTGGATGCTGTATTTGTACGGCCTAGGTCCTGCGCTGCTCTACGGAATTCTTCCAGAGAAGTATTACATGAATTTCTGCAAGGCCGTCCTAGGGCCTCCACCCGTTACCGTGACAGCCGTTTTTCTTGTTTTTAACTCTCTGACGGGACGGGACGGCCGTGACGGCCGTAAAAACGGTAACGGGTTGAGTCTCGTTGTTTCTTGACATTCAGCCCATATTTCAGCCGCAAATTGATGGATTTCGATTTTCCTATCATTGATTCAATATTCTTTTATCATTCTCACCCTCAGTGACCCTTCGCTAAGACAAACCGCACAAACACTTTGGGTTGAACTTTGGCAATCATTTGCGGACTTTGCCGAATATCACAATAGAATGAATTCCTTCTCGGATTTTGTCCCCAAGAAATGTAGTAGGGCATTCAAAAGGTAGGTCTGTGAAGACGGATGAATCCCCCCACAGAACAATCACTGAGATCTCTAGTTTGAAACCCCAATCAGAACACCCGTTTAAACGGCCGTCACGGCCGTTGTTCAACGGGCCGTTGGAACAGGCAAAAAATTGCCGACGGGACGGGCACGGCACCCTTTTTACGGGTGCCGTCGAACCGTCGCGACGGTCACGGGTGGAGGCCCTAGGCAGTCCGCAGTATCTGCATCCTTACCCAGGAGGAGATAACAGCAGATGAACTGATAGAATCTCATCAGCGCTATTCAGAATTCTCAGACGAATTCGAGGCCATCTACGCCCAGCGCCGAGCTGATCGTATACATTTTGTCCGACCTGTCATCCACACCATTTCTCACTTTCCTGGTGATACTGTACGCAAAGGACCCGGCGCTCTTCGTGGTCAATGGGTGCTTGAAAGGACCATTGGCAACCTCGGAGAAGAACTCAGACAGCATTCCAATCCGTACGCAAATTTTTCACAGCGCGCCATCCGTCGCTGCCAGGTAAACGCGCTCAAATCCATCCTTCCCGACCTCGAACCCAATCCCAAGACACGCCCCCGGGGTTGCGTGGATGTAGGTGACGACTATCTCCTGCTTGGAGCGCGAGATTCTTGTCGGCGGGATGTACGTCCCGTGGAGGCAGAGGCATTCCGGGAGTATCTGGCAGACGAGTTTGGGCCGGACATTGCTGAGGATTGGCGTCCGTCGGTTGTGCGGTGGGCCCATGCTCAGCTTCCCAACGGGCAAGTGGTGCGGTCTCTCTGGAAAGAACAGTACAAAACTGTACTGCGCGTAGCTCGTCATGTGAAGGTATTGAATCAATTTCACCGGGCTTTAATTGTGTTAATGGTACATGTAGGTCCAAGTCGAGGATGATGAACCACTATTTGCCGAGATTTTGTTTTTCACTATCTTGCATGTCGGAGAAGAAGATAGGCATGTCGCCGTTGCCTCGTTCTTTGGCTCACCTGATCCCCACCTGCTGGAAATCTCTTCAAAAACATACTGGTCAGTGAAGCACCTCCGCAATGGGGATATTCGGGTAATTGACCTTTCCACCATCGCTTCATGTGTGATGATGGCTCCCAACAACCAATATCGCCACCTGCGCACAGACGGTTCAGAAATTGATAGGTGGTTCATGGTTGAAAAACCTGGGCTTAGGCTGGCGTCTTGGAAGGGTGGTGTCGACGACATGGACGAGGACGAGGACGAATGAACTCGACAGAAGTTTTGCAGACATTCATAAATTTGGCAGCTGATACATTATGATTGTTATGAATACTTTTCCAACATTAGAAAGCACCATGGTATACTAGTATGACCTAGAAGCATATCAGGAGAGTCCCTTTGAATTTATTATCATGGTGAAGGGGGACAAGGAAAGTGGGGCGAGGCAGAAGCAGTGTTACTCACCCAATCTCCTGAGGCCGGGGGGCCAGACGTGAAAATAGCACAAAAATGAGGGTGAGAGAGGGCAAGTCAATTTAAATTATAGGTCTACCCTTTCATTCAGAGAACTGACCGTGAATAAAAGTAGTGCAAAAGCGTCGGTGTACTTACAGGAACAGTGTTATGGTCACGGTGTCACACAGCTTCTCCTCTGCATCCTACTACAATGTCGACATCTTCAAGCTCTTCAGGTCACTCCCGCTATGCTTCTACCTCTTCTACCAGTAGCCTTGGAAGCTTCTCTGATATCCATCCACATTCACCATACCAGAATTCCCCAAACCATCAAGATTCTTATTCTCAAGCTCAATTGCATCGACACGACACAAACTTTGCCTCTACAAACAGATTTGACTTCAGAAGCCATGATAATATGGGCCACCATGTAATCCGTCTTCCTAAAGTAATGTATCTTTGCTCAATACAGGAATGCCTCGGGATCGTGTGCAGAAAGAGATGAGATTTGAGTGGAGAGGGACCTAAGTCCCCTCGCAGCAAGCGCTCTCGGGCCGAAACCCAAGCCGGCGCAAAGCTGCAACGTAACTATACAAAACACAGACACTAATAAGTAGATAAGAAAACTATGTAGGGAACCAGAGACCGTTAATAGAATAGAGAGAGGGATGGTGGGTGGGGGAAACTAGTGAGTTGGAGCTGGTAAAGTAGGTATGAACGACTACGGAGCGAGTCGAGCGAGTGAGCGAGTGAGTGGGAGAGGGAAAAAAGCGAATGCTGCGACAGGTGAAGTGACATGACAGTATAAATATTAGTATGACACAAGGTCCCCGCTGGAGTCAGCAAGGTCCCCGCTTGAGTCACCGAGCAAGCTGTCCGCCAAAACAGTCACTGCTCGCGTACATTCCTCCGAGTGTAAACACATGCTAGGAGTGCCTCGGGATCGTGTGCAGAAAGAGATGAGATTTGAGTGGAGAGGGACCTAAGTCCCCTCGCAGCAAGCGCTCTCGGGCCGAAACCCAGGAAACACCAGGCAGCGCAGAATGTGATTGAATGAGACAGCAAGGGCAGTGAGATGTGGCCAGAGAGGGGTTGTGCATTCAGAGTGCATCGTCGCCGCGCCAAACCTGTGAAGGCGGGACGACCATTGCTGTGCCCAAGGTGACCGGCGGGTCTGTGAGCAGACGGCGACTGAGACCCACAATGACATCAGGTTGGGTGTCAATGTACAGTTTGAAACAGTCTGATGTCCAGCGACCAAGGCGCTGGATATCCAAGTCAGACAATCCCACCATACGTGCCCAAGTAGCAGCACCGCGATGAAAGCTGTGGCCTGAGTAGCCAGCCGAGGAGATCCCAAGGGAGGTTAGACATGCCTTGAGGCAGTCAATAAATATTTTGTGAGTGAAGGCGCCATGCCCGCCCCCAGTCTGCTTTCGACGACCAACAAAAAGAGGGTCATCAGGTAGGCCCGGTTTCGCAAGACGCGCAACAAGGAGGTTGTATGCGCAGGTGGGCAGATTGGTGCGAGCGATGGTGATGCGAACACCATGGCGGAAAGGGTCGGTTTTCGAACCAGGAAGATCGACAGTAAGATGGTTTTCATCCTGAATAATAACGTCTCGGCGTTTCAGATGAAAACCGGGGTCAAACTCGTCATAAGTAATCTCGCCGCAGCGAAAGAATCCGGCGAATGATAATGAGTAGGCAGTTTTCAAAGTCTCCGCAAGTTCCTTTGAGATCCCCTTGGGCAGCTGTGTGGCGGAGAGAGCAGCAATGATCTGGGTAAGAATTGGATGGGTGATTGGGAGGCGCTCCTTCCTCTCTGCGTCACCATGGAATCGGCGAATGCCTCGAATAACGCGTTCCAGGACTCGTGATTCAAAAGGTGCTGCTGGGTAACCAAGATCCACATGGAAAGATTTCAAAGCACCAATGTAGCGTTTGATTGACTTGCCGCTCACAGCAGGAGGGAGGGACGCGGCCCAGGCAAGAAGGTGAGGCTCGGAGGCAGGATAAGGGGAGGCACCAGCAACTCCATAGTTCCGCGCCACAAACCGCTCGAACGATTTGCAGGCAGTGTCGTTAACCCCCCGGGTGGAACTGGCGAGGCCATGCCAGAGGAAGAACGCGACCAACTCCGGTTGGTTAACCCGAGCAGCCCAGCCGGCGGGAGGTGGGGGAAGGGAGTGTGCTGTGCAGCGAAAAATGCAGGGAGCAACGAGCGCAAGCGGTACATGTCAAAACGAGAGAGTGCGTCAGCAAGATAATTAGACTTTGAATCAATCCAAACACAATCAATGGAAAAATTTGAGGTCAATGCGAGAAGAAAAATCTCTCGAAGGAGAGACTGGGAAGCTGGTTCACGGAGGGAGCCCCCATTCAGACCATCCACTGCCCCAGTGTTATCTACACGGAGAGTAACACAAGTCCCGGCCCAATCTGGCGTCGCCCAGGTTCGCAGAGCATGGAGCACGGCCCAAAGCTCTTTGAAAAGAATGGACTTCCCACGATGGCGGCGCGGCACCCGAGTCGCGAAGAAGTCAGTTGGGTCCTCCCGGGAACCCAAATGCGCACCAATCCCCTTTGTCGACGATCCACTCGCATCAGTGAAAATCGTGACACCAGGGAGGTGCGGATGAAGAGACTGGACACCGTTCCAGTCAGGCAAAAATTTAGCCCACCAGCTCAGGTCGCGGCGAGCACCTCTCGGGATGCGGCGGCGCCCAAAGCGGGACATTCTAGTTGTGGCATCATAAATGCGGCGAATAAAGGCGCGCCCGGCTGGGAGAATTTTCGTAGCAAATTGAAGCAAGCCAGCAACTGACTGTAACTCGAGAAGGGAGGTTGAGAGAGTCGAAAGAAGGTGGTCAAGACTGGAAATGGCCTTCGAAAGTTTCTCGGATGGGAGGGCGATCGTAAATGACACAGTATCAATTTCAATCCCAAGGATGGTGCCACAGGTGGTAGGAGGAAGATCCTTGCCTGGTTTTCCGACGTTGTGTGCAGAGAAACCGACTGCGCTGCAAACAGAGCGAAGTATAGACCGGTCTTCATCTGCTGCTGCAAGCGAGTCAGCAGCACGAGCACCGAAGAAATCATCGAGAAAATGGTCGAGGCTGGCTCCAAGACGCTCGGATATCCAATGAAGGGCCTCCGCAAATAGATTAAAAGTGAACGGCGATGAACGGGAGCCAAACGGAAGGCGCAGGTCCAGGTAGCCGACACCATCAAAATAAAATCCGTAGAGTAGTGTGTCATCCGGACAAACCAAGATGTGGCGAAAAGCACGCTTCAAGTCCATTTTCCAGATAAGGGCACCCGGGCCGAGTTTCCGAAGCCGCTCGAAGAAAGAGTCAAGGGATGTGTAAGTCAATGTGACCGCATCAGAAGAAATGCCACTGTTCACAGAGTACCCATCTGGATAAGAAAGGTGGTGGATGGTTCGACACCCGCCGCCAGATTTCGGGACAGAGCCGATTGGAGAATAGAAGACTCGGCTCCTAAGGTGTTCCGGGAGATCATCGACACGGCGAAGCTCCCCCAGATTGTAACTCGCCAAGATATCTGCAGCAGTAGCAGCGTGCTCGGACGGTGTAGCTGGGAGATTACGAGTAAATGCACGGCCCACCCGGGGGCCAGTATATCCTATTGAAGCACCATTATTACAGATATCAACCAAACTCTGTACGAAAAGTCGGTCGGGATAGTCCCTCAACAGGTAAGAGAAAGCATCTGCATTGAGCGGACCTGAGATGGAAGAGGTCGCAGGGCCTGATACGGGAAATGAGATGGATGTGTTAGGGCGAGGGGGAGGAGGTGGCAGTGATGAGACGAGGGCAGTAGCCTCAAATGTGCGAACAGTGTGGAGGGGGTCCGAAAAGCAAGGGGCCAAATGACGGGGTGCAGTGAGTGCAAACAAGGGTGAGCGGGGAGCTGACTCGGCAGACTCTCCCGATGAGCCCTATTTTTTAGGGCAGGCGTGGACTGCGTGCGGGCCGCGGCAGCCGATACAGACATGGTTCCGGGCACAGTTATCCCCCATCCGACAGCCCGCAGTGTCGTTAAATTTGTAGCATGTCTCGTCAATTTTTGTGCGAGAGGTGGGTGGCACTGTGGACGGAGTGGGGGAGGAGAGGCGATCGGCAAGAGCGCGCTTTTTATTGGAGGGCGGCACTGTGACTGCGAGCAAGGGGTAGCGAACGAGGCAGGTGGAAATGAGGGTGACGTCGGGGTTAATCCACCTGGTAGGACGAAAGTTCTCTGCCATCCGAAGGCGAGTGAACTCGTAGTGGTAGCGCAAAACTGCTGGCCACTCGTACTGCGTAGAGAACTGCAGAAGGAGTGTGGTGTATACGGAGAAAGCGGCAGCAACACCGCCGCCAGTGGGGTCGCAAAGGGCACGAATGCCGGTGTAGACCGACCAAGCATCAAGCAAGGGCACAATGGATGGGAAAGCCTTGAGGTAGGCACGTGGGACACCAGACTCTGAGACGTCCTCCGGGTGCGAATCCGGTGCAACAAAACCCTCGGTGGCAAACCACATTATAGGGCGACCCTTCTCCCTGGCAGCCGCGCCGTGGGAGATGAGCTTCGTGAGGTCTTCAGCCTCAAATTTGCCGTCGACAATGAGGTCGAGAACGGCAGACCTCACGCGTGGGAACCATCGCACGAGAGACTTGAAGGTGGGGGAAGAGAAATCGTCCAACTCACCGGCAGTGTTATCAGTCTGGACAGATATCCCCCCACTGCCGGTCCCCGGACCCGCATGTGTCGTCGTTGCTTCAGCCCGTGCGAGTAGGGCACGCAAGTTAGCGAGCTCCGTGATGGACAAAGGAGTAGCCGGTTCGTTGTCAGCCATGGAAACTAGTGAGTTGGAGCTGGTAAAGTAGGTATGAACGACTACGGAGCGAGTCGAGCGAGTGAGCGAGTGAGTGGGAGAGGGAAAAAAGCGAATGCTGCGACAGGTGAAGTGACATGACAGTATAAATATTAGTATGACACAAGGTCCCCGCTGGAGTCAGCAAGGTCCCCGCTTGAGTCACCGAGCAAGCTGTCCGCCAAAACAGTCACTGCTCGCGTACATTCCTCCGAGTGTAAACACATGCTATGATAGGACCGACTCTCATCCCAATACGCACACTCTAGCTCTCGTCAAGATATGCAGCTACTTCGTAATGAAAACACACTTCTACAACAACGTATCCTTGTTCTGGAGGCGGAAAAGTCTACTTTGCAGTTTGTCGTGATTTTGGAAACCTGTTTGGCTTTCTGACATTCTAAAATCCAGAAACAATTTTAATTCGCTGTTGAGCTCGATGTCGAATCCGCCACCAGCGTTGCCCTCGGTTCCTCGCCACCGCGCTAGTCCTACGCCCTCGTCTTCTACTGTGCCCGATGTTCTTCCAGCTCCACCACTTGTTGTCTACTCCGAAAACGATTTCCCTGAGGCGACTTTCTGGCAGCAAAAATTGTGGAATCAGAAGGTTAAAAACGATATTGGGCGAGATTCTACTCCAGAAAACCCGGTGGCGACAAAAGATTCTCTGCTATTCATTACCACCGAGGACGGCACATACCCGACCCCGGAGCGCATCACCGAAGCTCGTTCGATATGCGCCTCTTTCTACTTTGGATTAAAGAAGTCGGGCTCCCTGCCAGATACCTGGACCCAAGTAACTCTTGCAGACAAACAGAGTTTCCGCGCCAACATTGAATCCGAGATTCCTGATTTGCGTCTTTGTAACGGCCACTGGAAGGCTGATCATCTCGCTAGTATCACCTACTCTAGCTGGAGTGGTACCCATCACCCAAAGCGCAGCAGAGTCAAGACGGAGCCCCATTCAGATATCGAAATAGATGCGGTCGAGTCCGATTTGAAAGATCCAGCAGAAGAAACAGGGTCGAAACGCAAAGGCACCCCCAGCCATCCGCCGCCTGCTGCAAAAAAACTGAAATCAAAGGTGTTGAGCTCGACCTCCACTGCTAGCGTACCGGATAGGAAGGACAAGGGCAAGGCGGCTCAAGGTCAGGTAAGGTCGCTCCTGCCCTGTTTAAATTTTCTCTCACAATATCACCTGGTTACAGGGCCCGAAAAATCCTCTGTAAGTGTCTTTATTGAACTGTGACAGCCATGTGCTTATGCACCAACAGTTTTGGGCGGACTCCGGCACCCAGCTTCTCTCCTGCTCCAGACTCGGCCCTCCCACCAACCCCGACGCCGGCGCCTGCTCCTCCCGACTCTACCGTAGCGCTGACACCAACACCGGCCCCTACGTCATCGCCTGCGCCCGACTCTATCCTTACTTCGACACTGACGCCCGCGGCGACGTCGACTGCGCCTGACTCTACCCTCGCTCCGACACTGACCCCCGCACCTACGTCGACTGGGCCCGACTCTACCCTCGCGCCGACACAGCTGCTTGCGCCTGTCTCAACGCCTGGTGCACCATTGTTCGCACCCGCGCCCGACTCTACCATCGCACCGACACCGACACCAACGCCTGCACCATTGGTGGTGCTTGCGACTGACTCTACCCTCGCGCCGACACTGATGCCCGCGCCTGCGTCAATCATGCCCGTCCCCGACTCTACCCTCGCGCCGACACCAACGCCCGCACCTGCATCTACTGCTGCACCAACGTCTACACTTCCACCGCCTGTCTCGACTGCTACTGAAAAGAAGATGAGGGCCTGGAATCCCCTCGGAACTTCGACAACTGCCAAGTGGAGTCACCTATACTGCTCTTATCCACGCACTTACTCACATGAATTCTCAGAGGCATGTGTGCGCATGACTACAAGAACCGGAATCCAGATGCCGGCAAGGCTGACTTCGAGACCTATTTCACTGGCCTGCCTTCCGACAAGAAGAAATTCTGGAGGGAGGAGGAAAAGAAGGCAAAGACTGCCAAGGTATGTTTTTTATCATTATTAATTGTGAATTATTCACATATCTTTTGCAGGCAGCTGCGTCTACCATACCAACTTCCGGTGAGCATTTGTGCTCAGCTATTCTGTCTACTGCTAATTGGTGTGTGTAGCGTCTTGACGTGTAGGTGCGAGCTCGGCAGGAGTGGGGCTGGCGAAGCTGGGGATGGGAAGCGTCAACGTGGACGGGGATGAGGGTGTCGAGCAGGGAGGCGAGCCGAAACTGCAGGGAGGCAGGTGGACGGGCAGCGGGTGGACGGGCAGCGGGTGGGCGCGATGAGCAGGCGGGTGCGAGGAAAAATTAAATCAATAGCATTATCGTTGTTTTCTATACCATACAATACCACGCGATACCTCCCGATCCCGAGAATCCCAAGGCATATGAGGTGTCCGGAAATAGCTGCGTATGGCAGCGTCTGGTATCGGGGAGTATCGCGGGGCATCCGAAGAGTCAAAATGTGCTATGACGATACCCGACGAGCCTGTCCGAGGCCCAGCCGATACCCGGCGATGCCTCCCGAGGCGCCGTTTTCACTGGGCGTGAGGAACTAGCGCTATTCTGTCTGAGCACACCCAATAACATCTGGAAACGAGACTAGCATTGTTATTATTTTGTCGAGTTTCAAGGGTAAACTTAGAAGTCAAAAGGTTTTGAATTCAATTCAACATCCATAGTATGGTGTTCAACTGTTCGAACTGTTTGTTTGGGATTTGGCACTTAAGCCCTTAGTTGACCCTTAATAGACTCTTATTAAGTGTTAAGCCCTTAATTCCAGTAGGGACCCTTATTAAGACCCTTAAGTACAACACTGTACAGTTTCGTCGGGTAAATTGCAGCTAAGTGATGGACTCCCTCTCGTCGGTTGCCCGGATATCCGCAATTCTGTGAGTGCATATCTGAGATGTACCAAATGGACAAAATCAACATGCCATCACTAACCTCCATTCCCAGTAGTGCAACAGTATTAGGGTTGTTCACAGCGCCTCTTTTTCGACTCCTTTTTCGGCTTCCGTTTTGCTTCCTTTTTCCCAGAGAAAAGATGCCCATTCACTGCGTTCCGTGGCCTGATCGACACACGTGTCCGCACACGTGTGTCGATCAGGCCACGGAACGCAGCGATTTTGCAAAAATGGGGTTCGGTTAGTTTTCCTTTTGTTGCAATGTCATTGAGGTTTGGGTGAGTTTTTGTGGGTGTGGAGAGATAAAATCCGCTCAGTTATACCTTATGTGAAGTCCAGAACACATGGTGGAATGGATATTTGGCAGTGGAATCATGGCTGCCTTTATGTTCCCTTTTCCCAAATTTGTGAGCTAGGCTGTTCACAGTAGCCTTTTTTTGGCTCCTTTCTGTGCTCCTTTTTGCTTCCTTCTTGCTCAATGGCAGGGAAATGGCAAAAAGGAAGCAAAAAGGAGAACCGAACAGAGCGAAAAAGGGCTACTGCGAACAACCCAAATATGTCTTTTTCCATACCCGGGAATTTATCAACCTGTTGGTGCAAATCCATCTGTGGATGTAGATGCAGTGTGTGGGGAAAAAATCAGTGTCTGCCTAACGTTTCAGTTCCAACAGTCCTCGGGCATCCTGGTGTCCGTCACAGCTGGGATAGCAGTGTCTGAACAAGGTTATTATGAAGCTTCAACTCCAGCGCAAGCCCATTCCAAGCCCACTATGTGTACATAAATTGCTGGGACCGCGAAGTGACTGAGAGTGGATGTTGATCAGTGCTTTCTGTTGGCTGGTCCGGGCATAAAGATCTTGTTAAAAAGACGTTAAGTTGCATTTTCTACTGATTGATATGCTTCTGTACTCCTAGTAGGTTTATCCCCCAACCTTGATGGTTGAGTGCTTCGCCTATTCACGGCCGTACTTGAATCGCACACCAATGTGTCAATTTCGCGCACAAACACCGATGAATTTGGACTGCCACCCCGCGATTCCCACGTTGAAGCAAAAGTTTTGGTGCCATCATGACTATTAAAGGTTGGTCCTCAGACCAAGTGAGAAACCCATCTTCGGATATCTTGGCTTGTGGTGATCATGTCGTCGATGTTGGAAGCCCATAGATCCTGGGGGGAACTTGATGACCAGTACTTATCACGAATCTATGCCCACAATGACAGCAAAAAGGTTGCTATCAATGCAACCAAAGTGATTCTCCGAGAACTGGCCCCTATAGCTCAGGGATGCCTGGAGGGGCCGCTTTGAGAATATCAACCAGCTTCGGTTGCGCCAATCGGAACCGTGAGAGACTGTGCCGTAAACTCTAGACAGCCATGTGACCCATTGGTCAGATGCGGACCCTTGCGGACCTCTCATGAGTCGTTGCCGTTGCCTCTTGAATTCGGAACCCCGCAGGCAATCCTCCCCCTTTCCCGCCATGTTCAGGACTTCTAGACACTTTGCTCTCACCTTATTTGCATCTGGCATTTTGTGTCGCGCTGTCCAAGTCTATGAAGACATCTCGGAACTGCCTACTTCCAGCTACGATTTCGTCGTAATTGGAGGTGACGCGTGGCTTTTTTTTCTCTGTCTTGATAATTATTCTCATTCTGGGCCCAGGAGGAACCGCAGGAAATGTCGTCGCAAACAGGTTAACGGAAAACCCATCTTGGTCTGTCTTGGTGCTTGAAGCTGGACCCTCGTGAGCTGAGCTGAGCCGATTCTCTTTCGCGCTTAATGACGTGTTCCAGGAACGCTGGTGTTCTTGACACAATCATCCCTATGCTGTGCTTCAGTTTGGGTTCAGAGTACAGCTGGAGTGCGTGCGACGCTGCTACTGAAGGGAAAACCGACCAGCCTCCTCCCAGATTATACAACCACGCCGCAATCTGAAATGAATGGCGCAGTTCTTGGCTATTCGGTTTGTCGAGTTTGATTTGCAACGAACCATTTCTGGTTATTTCTCCTCCCCCTCGCGCGTCATATTAACATATCCCCACAGAGGTTACATCTTGGGTGGATCTAGTTCAACTAGTGCGTTTCCTGACTCGTGTGCTTGACTACCTGCCTGATATTTGTAGACGCTATGATATATACCCGAGGTTTGGGACTTTCCCCTTCTGTGGCCCGTTCCGGCCTCACGTTTTTGCTCGTCGAAAAGGCTCTAGCGACGACTTTGACCGATTCGCAAATGTTACTGATGATTCTGGTTGGTCATGGAACGCAATGCTTCCATACTTCTTGAGGGTGTGAAGCATCTTCCTCAAAACGAACGTTCGGAGCTCGAATCACTTTATACAGAACGAAAAATGGATGCCTCCGGCCGATAATCATACGGGCGCGGGGCAGTATGATCCAGCAGTTCACGGACAAGACGGACTCACCGCTGTTTCACTAAGCGGATATCCCTGGCCCGACAGCGACACTCGCATAATCCTGACTACCAAAGAACTACCTGACGAGTGGCCCTTCGTTTTGGACATGAACGCAGGTGTAAACCTTGGTGTCGGTATGTAGGCTCACGCTTCATTCCGAAACCCTCGGTTTGAAATACGGTCAGGATAGCTGCAGTCGACTATCAACGATGGGGCACGCAGTAGCTCTGCGACATCATACCTTGGACCGGAGTATATTTCGAGGCCGAACTTACACATCTTGCTCGGCGCTCGAGTCTCCCGCGTTCTTCAGAGCACCGAAAACTCCTTGCATTTCGACACTGTCGAGTTTTCACAAGATCACATAAGTATGGGTTCTATATCCAGTCCCTGTTCAACCTGGTCATTGATCACGTACCCCGTTTGAGCAGCTCTCCACACCGTCACCGCTTACAAAGAGATTGTCCTTTCTGCGGGAAGCGTAGGAACCCCACACATTCTCCTCAATTCCTGGATCGGCAATAAAACCACTTTGGAGGGCCTCGGGATCCCCAGCGTTCTGGATCTTCCCTCCGTGGGCCAGAATTTCACTGACCAACCGGTAACCCCAAAACACTACGGCGTTCGAGGAGGTATGTAGACCGCAAATGAATAGTGATTATAAAGTTCCATAACTCAGGATCTCATGCAATGGAACGATATTCGCACGGGACCGTTGGTTGACACTGTCGCAACCCATCTCGCGTATCTGAGGTTGGATTCAAACTCGTCAATTTTCCAACTCTTCCAAGACCCCTCGTCTGGTTCCAAGGCACCCCACATGGAGCTGTCGCTTAATGTAGGCCTCACCACTCCCTCGCACCGCTGCTAACTCCCGATTGCGTAGCCTGGGGCTGGTAAGCTTGACGTAGTACTCGCGGGGCATTTCTTTTCGAGTACCATCGCCATAGTATCTCCCCTCAGCAGTACACCTCATTTTGTATGTCCTCCCCCGCCTCAATTCCCCACAGGAGGCTCAATCACTCTCAAAGCAAGCGACATCAATCCGTTCAATGCGCCCCTCATCGACCCTGCTCTGTTCACGAGCGCGTTCGATCTTTTTGCAATGCGTACCGCGATCGTCAAACGCCAGGAATTCCTCTCCGGCCCGGCGTGGAAGGACTATACTATCGCGCCCGTCGACGAACTGGCAGCGGCCCTGACCTCCGATGCTGCGTTGGAGGCATATATTCGGAACACATCAATTCCTGGGTCACACTGCGTCGGGAGTGCGGCGATGACTGCCAAGTCTGCGAATTGGGGTGTGGTGAACCCGGATTTGAGGGTAAAAAATGCGACGGGACTACGGATCGTTGATGCGTCAGTCATGGTGCGTTTACCGTCCTCCACAAATCTCCCCGGCTAACACTGACGGATAGCCGTTTATGCCGAGCGGCCACACCCAAGCACCGACGTATGCTGTGGCTGAACGAGGGAGTGATTTGATCAAGGCCAGCTGGGCCTAGCTAATGCATAGCCATAATGCTGTCTCATTATCCAAGTACGAAACCTTGCGTACTCAATAGGGTCAGTCAGAGTAACTATTTTACGCCGTTTCTAGGGTCGTTTCTGACATCGTTTCTGAAGGTGTTTCTGATTTAATTAATCATGGGAGAAACGATAAAATCCAGAAACGACTCGATATGTAGAAACGGCTCTGGAGCTGTTTCTGCAGTCGTTTCTGCAGTCGTTTATGCACTCTTTATTTGTCAATGGTCTAACTAACTTGACCTATGTCAATTATTATTTATTCTCACTGTTGTGGCTGACCAATCCCCACCTTTGTTCGTCTGCCTCTCCCTTGCGCCCTGCCGTCGGCCTCTGTGGCAAAACATTAACAAGGCGAGCTCGGCGGATAGCATGTCGGTGTAATAGACCACGACGTTGGCGCCCCTTGTTGTTACGGATGAAAAATTTCAAGAGCTTCGTTGCATACTTGGCACTCAGGTTGCGTCGAGTGGCAGCGGACAAAGTCTGGACAGCCACAAGTGATTAGAGTGAAAGGGCATACATTAAATAAGAATAACATAATTGAACTAACTAGCCCGGGCCCGTACTTTTTATTTGCAGAAACGATTCCAGAATGGGTCGGTCAAAACTGAGGTCGTTTCTCCCACGTTTCTGACAAAATCATTTTACAGAAACGATGTCAGAAACGATGTCAGAAACGACGTAAAATAGTTACTCTGACTGACCCTAATTCATCAAACCAATTTGAAAACTTCGACCTCTCCAGGCCTTTCGTTGGCCAGAGATAAGTGGGTGAATGTGAGATCGCACTTGAGCTTGATTAATTGAAGCCCGAGGTGATACCAGTAAATATAACGAAATTGGAACGAAAGGGTTTACAAAGTAAACATCGGGAATTCCCAAATCACACATCAGACCCTCGAGACTTTTCATCCTCAGCGCCAACATTGTTGATCTGCTTCGTCTGGAGTGCATGTGGAATGGCCTGGTCACCAAAGACTTCGTCCTGAAACCCAACCAGTTCAAAATCGACCCGAAATCAGTTACAAAGCGCTCACCATCTCCTCGAGACTCTTTCCCTTCGTCTCCGGGAAACTAAAATAATGAAGGGGTGAGTCGCGCATCAGATAATCAAACCAATGAAACTAGTGGATGCGCACAAGAAATACACGACGAGCGCGTTCACGATGTTCGTGACCACGAAGAGAATGTAGAATTCTTGTAACAGCAGGCGTCAGGAGCCAACAACAAGAGAGAATACCGATGATGCATACTGTATTGTAACCGAGCCATGCCGATGGGTGATACTTGAGAAATAAGGACGTTGCTGGCCCCTAGGTAAAAAGGCCCGTTAAATTATAGAAACACAAAACGACCAGGGTTCTCACAATTCGCGCATGTACAGACCGACGTTCCGATTGCACGGACACGCATCGGGAATCTACGACCAATGAGCCATTAAGATTGAGCCGTTGATAAAAAGCCTACATCTCGCTTTGATAAACCCAAGAGATGGGACCGAAGCTAACACTGAAGAACAATGCGGAGAAGATCTGTGGGCGTGGTTAGGTGATAATTCCTGGATTACAATATATATGTGCGCACGATGATAAACGCAACGCCTGCGGTCTGCGCTGGATGGTTAGTCGAATTGACACCACCCCATTTCGCATTAATCGCCGCCTCAACAGCCAGCGAGATGGCCATTCCGATCGCACCTTGGAAGCCGATTCAGCTTCAACAACTTATGATCGAGGACGAGTTTAGTCACCGAAATACAAAGGCGGCTTTCTGCCAATGCGATCCAGGAAGAAGAAGATGAAGATGATTGTAGTAATGGCCCCCAAGGCACCGTTGATTCCGGTTATCATTAGTATTTTGCTTCCACTGAGGCCCAGGGCAGCATATACTATACACAATATGAGGTCCATAAATATCGATGTCGAAACAAATCCGCTCACAGGTCGGTTGAAAGTACGAGGAAACGTTGATCCCAGTGAACTGTGTGCATATTTGAATGCCCATGCCGGTGAGGGTCCGCCGCAACATCGGCTTCGTGGCCCACAAGTCGGAGAACTGGGCATGGTTAACAACGAAGAACAGAAACGGAAAAGATGCTTACTTTCGTAGAGTAGTGTTCCTGCTCGTATAGAATTTGCTCCTTCCTGGACAAATATCAACCTCAATGAAGATGGGTCACCCTATCAATACGAACATCTCTGCAAACTCCAGGTCAATAAATTCTTTATTCGTTTCGTCGCCGTGAAGAAGCTGGACCACGGCAAATGCCTCATCGTTGCGTCCCTTCTCGACGAGCCATCTGGGGGAATACGGCAGTACAAACATTCTACCAAAGCCTAGTAAGTTTTGGCTTGCCGGATATCACAACCAGACGTACCCGAGGAACAACAAGGTGGCAGGTAATATTTGAATCGCCAACGCCACGCGCCACTGTGCATCGCCCCGTATGAATTGACAACCGTAGCCGACCCCTAAGAATTTTAGAACAGGTATGATGAACGCATAACATACGACCAGACGCACAATTGGCAACCAGAAACCCGATACTGATCATAACTTTGGGTTGAAGATGAGCGTCCAGTCTCCCAACAAGAACGGAAAATGGAACTCGCATTGCGTCAAGCCCGTCAGAAAACCACGAATCTCTGGGGGCGAAATTTCACTCTGGTACAAAGGGACAACTGGATAAAGTGTGAACGAGTGCCATATCATCGCGCTTCAACTGACTTACCCATGCTCAAGCTATCCATACTGGTTGAGTACGACGTCGTCGCAGAAAAGGTAACTTAGACACATACCATCCTATCGCAAGACCCGCGATTAAACGCCCAACAATCAAGTATGAAACGTTCCGGGCTCCCGCCTGTAAAACACATTTCCCTTTTTTCCTTCATATCTTTTTTGGGGGTTGAGACCTACCTGCAAGCTACATCCCAGCATCGCGACGAGGGCGCCCAGCTGGATTGTGCGCTTCCGACCGATACGTGTCGCGAGCGAGCCAGCGGCAGCGGCGCCAAAGAAGCCTGTGTGTCATTGCGTACGTCAGTGGGACAATGCCCCTCGACAATCGGAACGGCGTACATCCTCCCGCAAACTAGGAAATAATGAAGATGCCGTAAGGGAATGAACAGGAAGAACTAAGAGTACGAGACGGACCGTCGAAACTATGGCGCCGACAATATCTATAAAACCTGTCAAGTTGGGAAACTGGCATGCTGCATCCGTCCTTACTCGGTCCAGGATTGTTGAAGAACGTCTGGAAGTAGCTGAATTGTTTGGAAACGACGGATCCGATGATTCCGGAATCGCTGAACGCCAAGGGTTAGTGGGAAGAAAGGGAGAGAGGTATGCACGCACTATCCTAGAAGAACGTGTCAGAGCGCAGTCATTGGCCTCGGAAGGCGGACTCACCAAACAAAAATCTGGACAAATCGTTAGTACAGTGAGAACGTGTACGAAGAGGTCAAGCAGTGACGCACGAGCCAATAGCGGAGAACAAGCACACCGAGAAATTGAAAAACGCGCCCATGCTGTTCCTCAGGTGGTCGTCGTCCGTAGAGGGGATTAAGAGGACGGCACCATACCTGACGTCCGCTTAAGTAGGATTCGGGCGCATCCACGCGACCGAACCGAATACTGAATTGAATGCCCAGAAATAACGTACGAGGGCACATGCGAGGGAAGTCGACATTTCGGCAGAGCGGGAAGGTCACACACCTGCTTCTGGCGGTGTTAGTCGCCTTCGAAGTGAATTGAGGGTGGAGAAGCCCGAGATCAGCTGAGCGTGCTTGAGATCTGTACCAACAAGACAGGCTCACTCGGAACGAGGTAATGTGATGTTCCGGCCGCACCTTGCCTTCCAAGAAAAGATGTCAAAGGCGTTCATCGACCGTACTGCACCGTTATGCGGATTTTCGAGAGGTCTTTCAGGAGAACGGGAAAATGTTCGAAGACATCCAACAGTCGACTTTGGCGGAAGGACGTGGTGGGACTTGGTGTTGTTAATGGAAGGCCGCAAGATTTCCCAGGCGAGAGTTCCAAAGTCCAGGATATAAATGTCAATCTCTCCAACCCGTAAAGATAAGAATCAACGACTCGCACGCATCCCGGTTCTCGGAGCCCTCAGCCCGATCCCAATACGTGCAGGCGCAAGTTAAGAAACCAGCAGAAGGCCGGACCGGATCTGTGTGAAAACGATTTACGGAGGCAAGACCAATCTGGAACCAAACGAAAGCAAGAAGAGTTTCATTTAATTTGCGATTTGACTTTAAATCTGCAATGATAGATATCTTCGCCCAGGGTACCGAGGTCTTAAAGCCATCGCGGACAACTTCAATAAGCAGGGGCGAAACAAGTGGGCTTGTGCTCCTTCCAGTGTTGCCGTTGGTGCTCTGCCGGCGTAGTTCAAGTCAGAAAATGCCCCAAGCAGCAATGACGAACGGGAAATGGAATGAATAACTCACCGGGGCAACAATACCGAACCGTGTGACACTGCGTATATTGTTCGTTCGGTTAGTTATATCCAAGAGAACATCGGGTGCGATTGAAAAGATAGCGCCGTACCTTTGAGCATTCGCGCAATTTGCGCTTATCACTGACGGTGCAGTTCGATGATTTTGCGGCGCACACATCCCAGCGCTGCTCAACTTCGCCTCGCATCGTCAGATCGCGCGTCCCCCCGAATCGCTGCTCGCCGTCGAAGTAATGCATCATTGCGTTATCGATGTTCACCAGGGCGAGGTCGAGACGGTCCTTCGCAAGGTCTGCACAAGACGAAATTGGGTACACAAAAGAAAGAAACAAAAAAGGTGGCACAAAAGACCCGCACCTTTGCGCCATTTCGGCCGTTTGAGCTCGCTGGTGACGAGCTTTTTGAGATTCTTGAGATACACGATGACCTTCTCGCGTGTCTCGAGGGGGATGTGCACGGCGTGCTTCCGGGCGCACTGCCGCGTGCGCAGGGCGGTCCACATGAAGATCGCAAGGCGCTCGAGCTGGCGCTGGGCTTCGCACACCTCGGGCCACTGGCGGGAATGCAATAACTTGAAGTTAGCTAAGGTACGCCTGTCATAGAGGGCGATACGCACCTCCAAAGGAGCCTGCGCGAGTTGACCGGCAAGCTTGTTCATGAGTTCTACAGCTTGCGGCGAGTGGCCGCGCATCCAGCGCGAAAAGAACATGGTTTGCATGCAGTCGTACAGAACATACGCATAGAATCGTTCCCAAGAGTCCATCCAGTTGTCCTGGAGGGGCTTTCGCGTTTCGTACGCGGAGGTATAGGCTTCGATCAGTACCGGGAGGTGTACCGATGCGAACTAGACGATAAACATTAGGTCCATTTCATGTTAGTAGGGCAGCAAACGACAGATACTTCGTTCGTGAGTGGCTCAATGGCGGGATTTTTGCCAAACGTCTTTTCGCAAAATTTCCCATGCTTCGGCCATTAGGTTGAGTGAAACAACGGCCTCGAAAGTACAATCGGCTTACATTCAACCCTGCCATCATGCGCTGGCCAAAAGAGCACCTATCAGCCACAAAATCCTTCCATTTGCCGTCGAGTAAGCCAAAGGTTTCCGCGATGTTGTGCGCGGTGAGAGGGTAGCCGTCTCTCATCGAACCGAGGATGCTCGACAGCATGTCTGTTGGTTCAGGAAAAAAACCAGACATTATCGAGGAAGTATGGAGGTGAGTGGATGTTATCGGGACTGAATCGCAGTGACGATGGAAGGCAGGGGTAAATTGCAAATTGCAAAGTCACGGTGATGGCCTTGATGCAAATGCTTGGTCATCCAATTTGCTTTTGCGCTTTCCTTCATCGTCCTCCATGGAAGCATACTCTGGACCCACCTTCTACGCTGACTGTTGGAAATGGGATCGTCGCGTGCGACGTCACCCGGTTACCTTACCTAGCCCCCTATCCGTTGCACAGCTTCACCCTTATATTCCGCCTGTATCCGTCTATTTCCATAGTCTCTTGTGTTCCCCGCGCTCGTGTCCCTGCGCCCGAATACACTTCCCTTGCGACTCACCGTTGTGCGCGACTTCGACTTTCACAGGTTATGGGCCCCGGCCCTGGCCGCTGCCTGCTGCTGCTTCGAACTTCCTCCCTCGTGCGACCCCATACCCCGAAGCCCTCGTTGTGAGGCATCTCCAGTGCTCGACTGGACGGACGAACTTCCCGTACCGCACATACTCGTCATCGACCGATACCCGTGCCGCGAAACCGAACCGTAACCCGGGGCGCCTGTGTTGCTTGCCGCCGCCGACCGAACCGTAACCGAAGCGAGTGCCGAACGCTAGCTCCAGGATGGGGTTAGTGTTGTCCGACTCGAGCGAACTGCGACGAGTGCCGAATGCAGCCGCGGTGGCTGTATTGTCCGACTCGAGCCCGAACGAACCGATTGCCGTCGAGGCATGCGAACCAAAACCGACCGCGCGTACTCCAGAACGAGAGCTCTCAGGCAGGAGGTGACGAGATGTTTGTGGACGACGGACCGACTTTTGATGGAATGGAGATGGATTGGATGTTTCTTTGGTGTGTCTCGTATTATTCGGCGCGTCGTGCCAGTGGGAGTTTGTGGGCTTGTCGCGCGCGACGCTCAGTGGGAGTGTTGGAAATGGGATCGTCGCGTGCGACGTCACCCGGTTACCTTACCTAGCCCCCTATCCGTTGCACAGCTTCACCCTTATATTCCGCCTGTATCCGTCTATTTCCATAGTCTCTTGTGTTCCCCGCGCTCGTGTCCCTGCGCCCGAATACACTTCCCTTGCGACTCACCGTTGTGCGCGACTTCGACTTTCACACTGACAATGGTGTGTATTTCTCAAAGTGGGCAAGAATGGGAGGCTAAAGAAGATCCTCCTCAGCTGAAGCCCTGAAAATCAAAGAAACTGCCAACATTCATTTTCGCGCTGGGGAATACAAAAAGGCGCTGGAAATATATACCAGCATCATTAACACATACAGCAAGCGCGTCATGGTTGAAACGATACGTGTCGCGAGATGTAATCGCGCCGCTTGTTATCTTCATCTGGGTCGAGACAAATTTTCCGACTTCGCGTTGCCGCAGCTCATGCAAATCCGCAGGGGAATATCAGCGCTGCATAGACGAATGCCATATAGTCTTAATGTATATTGGGTCCCCCGCGCTCATGGAAAAAGCCAGGCACCGGCTCGTGAAGGCAGACTTGGCGCTAGACGACATCGACGCCCAGAAACGCGTGCTTGATCCAACTTATCCGGGGCGACCGAAATACGACGTACAGGTATGTCGTCGCTCTTCACTTTGATCGCGAGATCTTTACCTCCTATAGGAACGCATCCGGGAGCAGCTTGAGGAAGCGAGCGTTAGCAGCGCGAAGTTCCAAGATCGAAACGTCGAGGAGCACCGCCCATTTGCATACGTCGTCCGCATGAAAGAGCACGACCCGGAATACGTCCACATGCGGGATATGGTCCCCATCGGACTCATGTTGGAACCCTCGTCCGATGCCCGAGACGCGTACGAGGCTAGACGAGACGCATTCGTCCGGAACATCGTCGCGACGCACGAACCCGAACTCATGGGAAAGCACCCGTGGACGTGTTTCGGCTGCGAAAAACCTGCCACGGCTTGGATTCATTCCCTCATCTCCGATCTCGCGTCGTTCTATCCCCTGCTCAAAGATTACGCCCGGCCCATCTGCGAGAAGGGCGGGAATTGTGAGAGGATCACTCGGCTGGCGGTGGCGAGGGCGGAGAAATACGACCCGGAGATTATGAGAGAGGAGGGCGTTCGAATTGAGATGTAAGTTGCTGGCAAGGTCATGGACAGTATCCCCCAACTTTCTTGTTGTTTCTTGCTTCAAACAAACCGAAATGATACACGGTGTTATAACAATATTATTAGCTCTCCTGCCCAACGCAATGTGTGGACACTTGCGCAGACCTCCAGAGCCACGACTCCACGAGAGAACTGTGCTTGCTCGCAATTGATTCACTATCGCGTGTTACTCCCAGCCATCCATGGAACGAATACCGTAAAAGGATCAGCGCCTTGACGCCATTTCGGCCGTGTGAGCCCGCTGGTGACGGGCTTTTTGAGCTTTTTGAGTTACCCGATGACCTCCCTCGCGTGTCTCGAGCGGGATGTGCACGGCGTGCTTCCGAATCCGGGCGCACGGCTGCGTGCGCATGAAGATCGCAAGGCGCAGGCCAATATCATAACTTCCCTCAACTCACTCTTGCCTCGGCCGCTATCGCTTCCATTAACGGCATGCACAATGTAATCGCACATGTTTGATTGTTTTGCTTCGATCCAGTTGAATCATGCCTTGGCGCGTCGACTGCTACTGATATATACCTGAATACTCCGTGCATGGGGATGAATCTCATACACTCAGTCTGATCGTCGTTTGTGACATAAAACTAGATTTTTCACTCTGAATATGTTTGTATGGTCAAATATGCTATTTTCGGGCCTGCACGGAGATCCGTACGAGGGAGGATAGGGACAGCCGGCCAGCAGAGACTGATTTTAGAGATGGCGTATACCCATCGCAAGCATTCAATATGGTCAAGTAACTGACGATCAGGTGTTCGTCAAGGCCCAATTAACGCATTCGAATTCTATTTCGTTGGTTCACTAATCAGCCAAAGAAGTAACGGAAAGCTATCGTTGGATCCACTCACACGGGGCTCCTGGCATTGACTCTGGATTTGCGCCAGGTGAATACGAAGTCATGAGCATCGAACCATAGCGCCCGTAGCGTCGGGTATCGTTCTACCAGCGATTCACCTATCTCATCGGAGTTGGATGCGGGGCGCGGGCTATACAGTGTGTCCCAGGTGATAGACAACTGCACCAGCGCAACGGGAAGTGCATGGGTATCCGCAAGGTCGGTGAAGAATGTCGTGGCCTAGATGTGGAAGAGTTCAGAACCAGAAAGATCGTAGGATTTGCGAGGCGTACCCTATGAACGACAGCGTCGTGAGGAGCATGGCGGACAATCCGGAGACAACGCTCGGTGAGCTGAGGAAGGAATGCACAGATCGCTCCGAGCGTGGTCATGTCTAGATTGCTCGTGTTGAACGTGGCATTGAACGAAGTGATGTGGTTTGGTCCTGGGATTGCACGGCACTGGGTTATGAAATCGTTGGGACTGCACAGGTTTGTGATACTGATATGTGTGAGCGTGGACCGATGCAGAAATATAGTCAACGGAGGATGGGGTCCGGTGTACTGTCGCAGCACAGGGAATATGACCGAGGGTTCGATGGGCACGGCGGGCCTTTCTATGGGGTTGATGATTTCGAAAATCGTAACGGCTGGGAATTTGGAGAGGATTAAGAGCTCATGGTCGATCGAGATGCCCCCAAAGTCCATGGTTATGGTAAATTTATGGACATGAAGAAACGACGGGATGTCGGCGATGTGTTTTCCCAGGAGGCGAAGGTCAAATCTCAAATCTAGCTCGAGGAGGCGCTCGGGACGGAGTAACGGCATCCACAGGTCCACTCCTTCCTGAGCGGCAACTCCGGGGCTGAATAAGAAGCGAGACACACGCAAATCTAGGGAGGTGGAGTCGATATGTTCTCCAGAGGCGACACCACAGTTGTCGAGCTGGACATCGGTGAGGCCTGGGGCGCGGCACAAGTTGGCCATTCCAAACTGCGAGAAATAAATGTTCCGAGCATAAAACCTCCGAAGACCAGTGAA
This sequence comes from Mycena galopus ATCC 62051, assembly GCA_014925785.1. NCBI lineage: Eukaryota > Fungi > Basidiomycota > Agaricomycetes > Agaricales > Mycenaceae > Mycena > Mycena galopus. The sequence continues at coordinate 29,685 of WIQG01000355.1, read as the reverse complement.
TCACCCAAGGTGCTCCAGGTGAAAGACTCATATAAATTTTCACCCAGTGCTAGTCGGGAAATGTGACTGGACAGATCAGAGGAACAAGAGCAACATGCGACCAGGTGCCTGTATTCTTCTTATGTGGAACGAAATGGCATTCTAAGGTAGCACTAATATAATAAATACTTCGTGCTATCTCCTCGCTGTATTCTTCTTGCTTCTCTTCACTTCGCCACTCACTCCTACTTATACTCCACCCTAGTTTTGTCTCAACTTAAAAGTTTTTGAAATTGGCATGGCATTTCACCATCTCTCCTGGCCAGAATTTGTTGCACATGGGGGTGGGAATTGCGCTCGCTACCCGTATGCTCTGGAGAGCAATCGAAATGTCAGACGAGCAAGTTGACAAGTCCACATTATTAACATGTGACTTCCGGCGCTATTGCCCACTTTCTATCCGAATCCACATCCTTCGGGCTTACCCCCGCCCGAAACCGCCTGATGTTCTACCATTCCCCCACCATGTGCACTAAATATTTGCAACTCCACATCAACCACTGGCAAACCCAACTCATTGACTTTCAAGGCCCGAAGCCTCTACTCCACTTAGATCTCGTCACTAGCAATCTCATTCCCTGGTCCTGTCCCGACGCCCCCTTCTCCGCACTCTCACCAGCCGCAGCGAAATGTCTGCGCACCTCACCTTTCCATGGGTGCAGCTCACTTTGGTTACAGTTGGGAGTGTAATCGCTAACCAATGCACTCCTATCCTGCAGCGGTTATCAAATCCAAATTGCAACCTCGGCATCTTCGACTTTGGTGACGAACCGTGAGAATATCGGCCCGCCCGACATCGTGCTTCCGTGCCTGGAATCTTTCGTTTTCAGAAACCCACGCTAGGGTGTGACAGGCTGTCTCAATAGCTTCGTCGTTTCTGCTCTACATAGACTGGAAGTTCCCGAGGGAGTCCTCGGGAGCCGGGACGAACCCAATGGGGCGACAAGCCGCAGCAAGTGTGCGTCACAGGTAGTGCTGTCCATAATATGATATTAATATGGTTTTGGCCATATCATATTATGCCTCTAGCCCCCATATTGTATTCATATTGGGGAATTCACAGTAGGGTGTATTTTCCCGTTTGTGAATAAATATATTCAAGTGATAGGACTCTTCTTTCCACAAACAAAGATACTCCACAAACGAGATTTAAATCTCGTTTATGGAATAAACACTTGTTTCTAAAATATATTCATGTGTGTGAGTGGGTGACTTCCCGTAAGATTAAAAAATTCGTGTGGAATATTTTCGAGCCTAGCCGTTGTCAATCGACATCAATCACTGGGACCCCATCAATCGCATCACCTCAAAACGGTCGATGTTTATTCTCCCATCACTTGAAATAATGTGAATCTAGACGAGGGGTCGGACCCCCTCTTCTAGATTTTCTTTTCCATGAATATCCCTTTTGGACACAGATCAGTGATCTTGGCCTCCATCACCAACGGTTCATCCTCTCTTGTGATCGAACAAGTTGCTGTCATCTTTCTACCCTGTACAAGCCACATCCAAAAGCAAAGACTTGGAAACTGTTTCCAAGACTTTCCGGGGTCAAGAGTAGAACATGTTGTGGCATGCTTGTGATCCTAAAGCAAACGCAATCATGCAACATTCTTTCCAATTGCGTCGTACCAAGATACACTCCATAAGCAGTGAATTGCATCTAGGTAGAAGTCCTGTTCAGATGCTTGGATTTTATACTGGATCAATGCATAAATAAATAATTTTCCTTGCGGGAAACACGGACGGCCTGAATATCTTTTGGATTGATCGTATCATTGGCACCCTCTATAATCGCATTGGAATATTTAAATCTTACGGGAAGTCACCCAGTATGGAAACAATAAAAATAATCAGTGGAACACAAACGGGGTGATCACATATTTATTCCATGAACGAAGACTTTATTCATCCCATCACTTGATTATTTTTCTTCACAACAGCAAAATAATGCCTCCAGTGAATTTCCCTATTATATTAGGGGAATCCATGGTAGGGCATATTTCCTGTTTGTGAACAGATATATTCAAATGATGGGACCATTATTTCCACAAATGAAGATATTCCACAAACAAGATTTAATCTCATTTGTGGAATGGGCACTCGTTTGTAAAATATATTCATGTGATTGAGTATGGAAACAATAAAATAATTGTTCACAAATGGAGTGATCATGTATTTATTCCACAAACAAAGACATTATTCATCCTATTTTTATTCACAAACAGGAAAATAATAATGCCTACCGTGAATTCCCCTATTATGTGCATATTTATTAATACATATTATGATATATTTATAATATTCACCAGCATCAAGTAAGTCAACCCCTCATCTCCACAGGACCCCAAGTATTGCCAATACACCATGTAGAGAGTGTACTGGACCTAGGGATTGCTTCAGAAATGCAGTTCTACCCCACGGACTTGCTCAAATCACCTGTTTTAGGTATTTCCATTTCTGGATTCTGTGATGGTGCACCCCAGTTTGACAAGTGTTTGTTCTCTGGGTCTAGGACCAGTGTGGATGATCCAGATAGACATCCAGGTAAAAACCGCAGATCACGGATAACCCGTGGATATTAGGGGAATTCACGGTAGGGAATATTTCGCGTTTGTGAATAAATATAATCAAGTGATGGGACCAATATTTCCACAAACGAAGATATTCCACAAACGAGATTTAATCTGGTTTGTGGAATAAACCCCCGTTTGTAAAATATATTCATATGGAAACAATAAAAATAATAGGTGCCACACAAATGGGGTGATCACACATTTATTCCACAAATGATGACTTTATTCATTCTATTTTCATCTACAAACGGAAAAATAGGGCCTACCGTGAATTCCCCTACTGTTTGTTCCTATTGTTTTCAGTCGAAATTTCTTCACTCTTGTCGTTTCTGTGCCCGTAGACCATGGTTGTGAGTTTCAGAACTGTTAAATTAGTTAAAAAAGCCTTCTCCAATTTTTTGATAAAGTCTGGTTGTATTATATTATACTAGGTGATACCCGTGAATAAATTCATCGCGAGTTTAGCTCGCAAATGGATGACTTCCCGTAAGGATAGATATTATTTTTTGCATTTCCGGCTGAGATGCCGAGGCACCTGTCAGGACCTCATTGGACTTGGATCTCGCTTAGCATTGCTCAGACCCTTCAATAGAACTTAATCTGTTTTAATCTGGGCTGGGGGGTCCTGACCCCCCAGCCAGAATTTTTCAAACATACATTTGATTGAACAGACACATTTGTCCACTCCTACACCTGCGGCGTCGCCCAATTGGGTTGTGTGTCACGGTGCCACGGACGTAACTCTTCCTCTCTTCCATCGCCACGTGCCACCGGGAAACCGCCGCCAAGAGAGCCAAGCAGTAGCGTTGCCGCACACGCTTCGGCTACTCTCAGTGGTAGTGCCCCCGTCGCTGCTGCCGACCCTCAAGACCCCACTGCTCCACCACCTGCCACCGGGTACGCGCTTGCCGCCGCCAAGCGCGCCCAAGACCGCGACTGCCCTCCCCCCAGTCCGTCGGCCAGCACGCCCCAGCAAGCCCACTCTGTCCAGGGAACCACACACTGTCGTGCACACGCTGCCCCCCGTTCGCATCGCCTCCACCCGTCTCGCCACCACTCGCGCCTCCACTGCGCGCATCACTGCTGCTCCCGCTAGCGTCCCCAGCCACGTCGCCGCCGCATCTGCTGATGCTGCCACCAAACGGGTCACCGCAGCAGCCAAGCGCGTCGCTGCTACCCATGCTGCCACCAAGTGCGCTGCCACTGCCGCCACTCGCGCCGCCGCCAAGCTTTGCTGGCATTCACTCCAAGCCCATCTGCCACGGCCCTGTTCTTCATCCATCTCATCCTCCTCAATCTCCTCTAGCTGGTGGACACACATAAGCACATCAATATCCATGGTGAGCTGAGCTGGGTCGTGGTGAAGAGGAAGACGCGTTGTGAGTTGATATTTGGAAAACACGTTGATTAATCATGCCGGGCACCCAGCCGACAACTCAGATGTATCTTAAGGAATGCTCAAATATTCTTACGGGAACCACCAATGAATAAATCTTTGTACTAAACCTTGTATGCCGTCACGGTTGGCACCTCTTGGATATTCAACAAATAATATCTATCCTTACGGGAAGTCATCCAATCATATCCAACCTCTAATAATGAATAAGTACATATTGCATGTGTCAAATTTTGTGTTGCATCCTGGTAAAGAAAAAGAATCACAAATCCAAACTTTACTCCCTCCCACTTTCTTCATACTTATCTTTCTTGTCCAAGTTGCTTTTGCACCTGATTCCTATCCAGTCAATTCTCATCACATACACGCACCATGTCTGTCCAGGTTCTCATGAAATAGAAGTGTCATCTCGTCTCTATGCAAGCTGAGCTTTCCAAGAATCAAGGTCATACATGTTTTTAAATTCTGGCTCACATCTCACCAAAGAAGAGGCTGCGGAATCAATCTCAAGAATGTTGCTTGTATGTCTCTTGTTTGGTTTGAGTCCATATGTCCCATCTCCTCCAGTTGCAGAGCAGTACATCTTGAGCCATCAACTCTTAGTTGTGTTTAATACCTCCGTAAATGAGTGGAACTCGTCCAAACCTGTCTCGAGCCCGACGTCATATGCAACTTTTTGCATTTCGAAACCATGTTCATGTACATCTTGGTTTTGGGCGGTCCGAGGTCCAGAGCAACTTACGGAGTCAGCCTGTTGTGAATACCGCCTGGGCTTGCGCTCAACTTGATCGACACAGCTGATTTTGCCATAGCAAGTTGACATACCCATTAGGTTTCGCGGTTTCGCGTCAATTCAGGGACTCCCAGAGTATCTCTTGCTTGTTGGCACCAGTCAAGCACCAGTGTTCACAACATCTGAATTGTTCAGCTTTACATTGAGCTTGAGATACAGGGTGTTGCTCCAGTCCTAGCCCGGATGCTAGGGTGGTGGGAGAAATTGCCCAAGGTGCCTCCGAGTCGAGACCCGCCCCGAGCTGTTCAACCCTTGGGCAATGGGCCTTGAACCCAAACACTTTGACACCGTGTCTCGTTTAATTTTGTTCAGCTTCATGCCCTAGCGGATCGTGGTCTTCCACTGGCAGATGAGTTCCACAACAGGGATTTGGTTGCACAAATCTCGCAGAGGCGCGTTGTGTTGGGCTGGCTGCTTCAACATTTGTTTGAGACTCGGCATGCACGTGGCGACGGTTTGTCCCGAGCCCGAGTATGTCCACTCCTGACTTTCCGCCTCAAACATAAGCACCGAATTAGAAAGGTTTTTTCGGCACATCGGCATCCAGCTCTTCCTGCCGACCTATTGCCGAAATGGCTTGTTTGCGTAAACCGCACAGCGCAAAATAACTACCGTGCTTCCTCCCACCACCTCGCTCACCTCTCGCGTTCTCGCTTGCTCGCTCTTCTCATTTACTCCTGCTCGGCATTATTGCTACTATGTGACTCATGACTTGCTTTCCCCCACGGACAACATTCTAGCCTCGACTGGACCCTGACAATCTTCACACAGTACAAGACGATGCCAGCACCATTCCTCGGGCTGCTAACCGCCTCGCTCAGAATGCACCCCAGAACGAACACAAGCGCTGCAGCTTTCGCTCACATACCCTCTGCGACGCCCCCCCTCATCTCGCTCCTGTCAAACACCATTTCAATGGCATCGACATCAAGTACTCCGCCTCCCCAGCACCCTATGCCCCAGCAGTTTTATCTGCACTACCACTATTCCCCATCGGCATCGGCATCCTCCACTGCAGCATCCCACACACCTGCTTCCTTATCCCGTGTACTACCCTCCATCGACATCTGAACACACCGCACATCCTTATCAAATGTACTACCCACTACCAGACCTTGGACACGCCCCCATCCTGGTAATCTCCCCTCCACTTTTTCACCGTCACAGTTTCGTTTTGTATCATCTTTTTTGGCTTCAAAAAAAATTGCGTAGCTCCTGTCGTTGCATTAATGGTGTATTATATTGAATGAAGCCGTTTCTTTTTTTTGGTTTGTATCATCTTTTTGGCTATAACAAACTGTGTCGCTCTTGATCTTGCAGGTATTACACGAAAGGTATGAGTGGGCGTGTGGCCGAACTCATCTCAAAATGGGAAGGGCGTCATCACACACTGGAAAGGGAAATGTTTGTGGTAGGATAAAAACCAAGTCTGATTCCACTGGTATCAATTTGAGTTTTCCTCTTACCTTGAACTACAAGAATCAATGTTGTGTCAACCAAAAATGAATCAAATGGTTTTAAAAGTGCTTTCAATGCCACAAAGAAAGATAGTTTCTGCAGATCATGAAAGACTTGCAGAAACCTGAAGTTTCATTGCAGCTTTCAATGATATCAAAATATCCAGTTTCGGGAATAAAGAGAGTAGCACTGAAAAAGCCACTTTCAGTGTGGCTTTCTGACACCCTGAAACAATCAGTTTCAGTGGTTGAGCTATTTTTGCTATTGGCGCGGACAATGCCGGACCAATAGCAAAAATAGCGCAGGTTTCTTAAGGCCTGAAACACATTGTTTCACTCTGTTTGAAAGGCACATTGAAAGTGGTTCTTTCAACATGCCTTTCTTTATTGGTGAAACTCCTCCTTTCATTGGGCTTGAAAAGGGCCTTGACAGCTATAGTCCTTGGCACATTTTCATGAAGCAAGGAAACTGGTGTTCTTTGTGACATTGAAGGGCCCTCTGAAACAAGCTGGATCATTTTTGGTTTATATTACATTGATGCTCGCAGTTTCAGGTAGGAAGAGAACTCAAATTGGTACCAATGGAATCAGAGTCAGTTTTCATCCTACCACAAACATTTCCATTTGCGGTGTGTCAACGGCACAGCTTCGGCAAAAAAGAGGTGTGCCGATGTGCCGAAAGAAATTTCCCGATTTGGCGCTTACGTTTGAGGCGGAAACTAAGCAAGTGAGTATGTCCGAGGGTGACGTCAACGTTCTATTTAGAACCTTCTGTGTCCCCCCCATTTTATTATATAGTAGATTATATCACTAATCAGGGGTGCAAGATTCTGTGTCTCAAAAGCTTTTGTCCCAGGGTATTCCCGTTGTTATCATTTCTTTCGCTCACTGGGATCGCATCGACGGAGAAGATGTGGCCGTTGAGATCGATGTTAAATTTGACTTTGAACAGTGATTTTCGAAATTCTATCCCCGAAATCGTTTCGTTTCGTCTTCCTGATACCATTCATTTCAGTGCATATCTCCGAACCCGCCCCAACTGATGTTCACCCGCCTCTTCTCCCGTTCCCAGACCATTATCATTAGTGTCCGCCCACCTCTTCTTCCTCCCTTTCCGCCTATATCTCCACCTTATTCTCCTCGTGGCCCACAACACTGTCTCCATTTGACCACAAAAACCACAGCCAAGAGCACCCGCTCCGGCATTCCCGCATCATCTTTGGCCACCTCCGTTGGGTTTGCTGACCTCGAGGGGCTGCTGACGCTGAAAAGAAGACTGGTATCTGGGACGCCGTCATAGACTCACCTTCCTCAATACTGAGTCTGCGTCATGACAAGTGATTTCGAGTTGGCAATGAGTAATCGTTAAGCCGTCATAACATCCATAATAGCTTCCAACCCGCCTATAGGACTATATACACGCAGCTTCAACTCGTGGATCTGTGCAGATTCTAATTGCGCCTAGTCCACAGGCTTCATCTGAACAAATCTACTTACAATAACTCGTCCAATCTTCGTATGTAATTTTCTTTTTATCGTGTTTCTCGGCTGTATGTGGGGAGGGCCCTCCTATTTTTAGCGTTGCTGGGAATCCATCTACACCATCCATCACGGTCCAACATTAAAAAGTCGATGTTGATCTGATCGGGACTACAACTGCAACACCCATCTGTTCAACATTCCATCGAAACGACATTGACCCGGTTCAAACAACACGAAGCAACGGAGCTATTCAAAGGACCGAGTTTCCATCTCGGCCGTGCTCATATTTTGTGAGACAAGTAACTGATGAAAGTTTGTTGAATGGACCTGACACAATGTCATCACAACCGACAGAGCGGAGCAGGTCGTACTGAAAGCGGCAGTGCCGTCCCAACGAACCTGTTTTTTCTTCAGAGATATCGCATGTCATACGGGCACCCATGACCGATTGAAGCGCACTAGAATTGATCGTTTGCATTTTGTGTGAAACCTGTGTTTACTACTGAATCATTATTTGTACTAACATTGAATGAGATCAAGGAGATCATAGAGTGCTGCGGTCACTCGAGTGGTTCAATGCCAACCGAGGCCGTGACGTACCGCCTAGTACAGCAGTCACTCTATTGTCTGGAACCTATAAATCCCGACTTCATTTACACCCGATACCATTAAGATGTCTCAAACTTCCTCACAAAGACGCACCCGGGTCTATCTCGCATGCGTACGTTGATTCGATGCAAACCCTCCATGATCACAGGCTACAGCTCATATCATGCCTTTTCAGCTGAACTGTCGCAAGCGCAAAATCAAAGCAAGAACTCATTTTCTTTTCTATTCGTACATAACCTTACATTATCCAGTGCTTGACGGACAACGTTGACCAAAAGCCCTGTCAGAGATGCATCCACAAGGTAGTCGTCCGGTTCGAGCCGGAGAGAGTCCGTTATAACTTGAACGCTTCATAAGGGCCTCAAATGTGAATACCTCCTTGTTGCTGAAGAGGAGAAATCTGCCCCCATTGTTCCGTCGGATAATGTCAGCACTCCATATTCGCCAGGCCCCCCGCCCGGGCCACCTGGTGCTAGTGGTTCTAGATCGCACGTCGCTCCAGGCGGCAACCTAATAGCACATCTAGGATATCCCCAATCTCCCCCGATGGCGTCATACGATTCTAAGTCGACTCCATGGGATCATGCCCCCAAATCTAGTGCGACTTTCACCCAGCAACTCGGAAATCAGCAAAGTCACACTAGTTCGTACTACCCTACCAATACTCCAGCGAACCCAGCCTACGCGTCGGCTGCTCAGGCACCCCACCAAGGCAGCTTTCCACGATTTGCGCCGAATTATGGGCATAACACGCATTGGTCAAGGTCTCCACAATCTACGCACCCGCAGTACGTCATTTCCTCCTCGAAGTTCAACGCGAAGCACTAATAAATACTGTGAAAGTTCGAATACTCTAGGTCATGCGAATTGGAACGGAAATAATCAATAGATTGCCTTGTTGCGGAAGCTTTTCGGTTGTAACTGTTGAAAGTTAAAACGATGAGGATAATTCCATGAGGATGTAGATCTGGATCTCAACCATGTCCCGCAGTAATTATACATGTTCCCCCCTGTTGTCGAGTTTAGTCTCAGAGTGCTAGTGGCGAAGACGTTCCGGGCTACCTAATGCTTGCATGTACTTTCCCTGAAATTAGAACGAAAAGGTACCTATCAACGGTCGATGGCGATTGCACTTCCGGCCGCTGTGGCGCCAAGATCGGCGTGTGCAACGACCAAGTTGTTGCTGAGGGTCCCGGAGCCGGAGGCTGCGGTAGGAAGTCGGCTTGAACAACTCGGATATAACTTTTTGTCGTCCATGTTGGAAGGAGAGGGAGGATAACCACTCTCACCAAAGCCGCATGATAATACAGAATTGTCAGTAGGGGCGTCAGAATACAGTGAGTTTAAACACACGCCCATCAACTAAGGTTCGTTTAAATCCTCTTCACTAGAGCCAAGTGCGTGATACGAGTTTGTGAGAGCTGCAGCACCAGGTCTTGGTGGCGAGCCGCATTGTATCGTGCATTAGCTCTTCCATTTCTTACTCCACCTTTCCTATAGGTATCAGGCTAAAGTTTCAAACAAAACACCATGTCCGAAGCGAAGCACATTTAGTGATCGGCACGGGCCACCCGTGGGTGATTTGACCGCGACCCGCACCCGTACCCGCCCTAGAACCCGACCCGTGGCGCGGGTGGTTACCCGCCGATTTATCCGCGGGCGCACAGGTACCCGTGACCGATCATACCCGCCCAATAATTCACCGGTGATGAATGTTTAAACAGATGGTTTGAACGCCTGGAACAGAAAATAACTGTGCCGAGCAGGTGCCTGGGTGAGGAAAGAAGTAGTGAAGGCATTCGAGAATGTCGAGTGGTAGTTGAAGAATAAGTTTGACCCAAAAAATCTTAAAAACCCTCCAACTGACTGGGAAATGCCATCGCGAAGGAAAGACGAACCATTTGCTTGCAGCAAGTGGATTTGTGGCCTGGAAAAGTGCCTTCATTGAACCAAGAGTTGGGTACACGGGTTGTCCGCGGGTCGCGCGGGTCAGCACAGGTCCTCGAAAGTTGGCCCGTACCCGTACCCGCGCCTACCCGTACCCGCGCCTACCCGTACCCGCGACCCGCCACGGGTCACCCTGCCCGTGCCGATCACTAAGCACGTTCATACTACTTATACATTCGCTGTGCCACTGTGTAAAGAACGGTAGAGGCTACACAACCCTCCAGAAGCGCGCCAATGTTCGTTCCAATTAATTTTAGATGATTCAAGAGCGGTGGTGGAAAGAAAAGAGATTGTTTTCAGTGTTCTACCTTAAGGCCTTATTAAGGGTAGCAATTTTAATTAAGGCCTTAGGCCTCAATAAGGGCTTAATATTAAGCCCAAATTAAGGTTTAAGATGATTTTCCCACCCTCAATCCAACAGCTATAACCCGAGTTTCATGACAGAGGAAGGTTGCCTAATACAGTGTCCACAGTGAGATACACAACTCTCAGTGAGTAGGGGCATTTCAGGCTGCATTTTGTGCATTTTTTTGAGGTGGTCTGCCTTGGGTCGGCCATCATTTTTGACTTGGTGTGTCAGAGTACTGTGAGTGCCATGTCAAAAAAAAACCAAAGGGGATCTATGACCTGCTTGTATGGGTGATTCACAGTTTTTCCATCACGCATCACCCTGGTTCGTCCCCTTGAAGCGCTGAAATATCATGTGACTGGCCTTAATTAAGGCTTCACATTGTTCAAGACCTTTCTTAAGCCCTTAACTTAAGGTCTAATTAAGGCTTAGGTGAAGTTAAGGCTTAACCCTTAGGGAGAACACTGATTGTTTTGACAGCGATGTTCCCACGAAGGCCCAAGCGCTCAATATCAGTCGAGGCGCATCTGTCGCAGGACATAGCCGTAAGTCGCACCTTGTGAGCAAGTCCTGGGTCTCGATTTAGGATCTCTTATGTTTAGCTGTTAAGGTGTTGTTTTTCTCTGAATCCCACGAATCATTCCCTCCTGGGCCTGGCCTGTGTCTATTCCATTGCAAACACGTTTTTCACATCAATCACATTCTCCTCCGCGACTACGCATATACATCATTTAAATCTTGACACGGGAAGAATTTGTCTCGTATCGGATGTGGTGTAGAGAAGAAACACAACTGGTTTCTCCTGGACCGAAGTGGTGGAATTGTGAGAGTCAGTCTCTCCCAGTCGCGTCCTTCACTGCGACAGCGGAGAAGTAACAAGAATTGTCGGATACGACGGATGGCATTAGCAGCCTTTCGATCCGAAGTTAGGAGTTCGACTCCCGGCGCCTGAGTGTGCCGTTTATTCTTGGCTCCCGCCCCGCCCTGCGTTCTCTTCTCCCAAATTTAGCTGGTGTCGCCCGTGAATAATCGACATGCTATGTATTCCCTCATTGCAGATTAAACCAACCAAAAAATTTCCTCTTCATTCAACCTGGGCAGTACCCCGCTTTATTCGTAACTTCACGCAGGCCCGTCCAAGCAAAATAATCAGACATGATGTTGGGGATGGCCGCCGATTTATTTTTGTCCTCGGACTTCAAGCTTCAAGGACTCTGGTTCCTTCAAAACACGCCAACACTGTATCCCTGCAAAAGTTGTACCTTTACAGACTTGTGTACTGCCAATGACATGCTTGGTTCAACACATCTAAACCATCCCTCTTTATAGAGGGCATGCGCCACTCGTGCAATATCCGCTGCGACGAACATCAAGCGTAATCCAATTTCTCAACAATAAAAGGACAACTCACGGCTTGTGTGGGGTTCCGACAACCGGGCCGGGGATACAGCAGTACTGGCCCCTCGGGCCTAAAGAAGACTATTTTGTCAATTGCTCGCTAGTATCATGAACGAGATTGCATCGTACAGGGCGGATCCTATGTCAGGATTATTATCAGGAGGAAGCAAGCATGACATACGATATAATACGCACATAATCCCCCCCCGCCTGCGTACGAGGGTTGAGCGAACTCGAATGCACCCTAAGTCAAAGAAGACGTAAAAGGGATGGTATGGGCCATGGAGACTGCTCCTTGAAGGACAAGGATGGCAAGTATGGTAGAAGTGAGCAACTTGTTGAACATTCTGGGTTTGGGACATCTGCCTACGAACCCAGGCTTTTTATACGGAGACCGCTATTTATATCATCAAGGCACAGTCAGGAACTGTCTGGAGCGGTATTAATTGTTTACCCCACATTTCGATGTTTATCACCCGTCAACCGTCGTTTCGGCGGCAACATGTGAACCGACGGCCACTACTTGAAGTTCAACCAAGTTTCGGCTCCCCGATCATGTTTCAAGGTACACTTACATTACTGATTTTTGAACAGGATTGTATCCAAACCGCGTGTTGAAATGACGGTGTCCACCGCGACAGTTTTAGCAGAAGACCCTCGCAAATGCGCAGGGAATTTATTCAGAATCACTACGTACGTACATGTACAATATTTTGCAGGAACAAATATAACGAACTAGAGAGCAACTGGAGAGAATTAAGCCAAAGAGAGTGTAAGAAGGGAAGAAGGGAAGAGAATAGCATCTTGATGTCGCAAGGGCGGTGACAGCAGCTCGGTGACAGCGAGTGGCGGCCTCGGAATTCCAACATCGCGTAGCTCATTTTATCCCTCATATCTGATTTGCGTGGCTAGCACTTAGGCAGTCAGGCGGGACGGTCATCTTGCAGCATTGCTATCAGACGAAAAATTTCCCCTTGTGTATGTATGCGCTCTGCTGCCACTAATACGTTCCTGAGGTTCTGTCAAGGCCCCCAGATTTTATATCAGATAAGGCCTAAAATTCGTCTGACGCACCAGAATGCTAGTGCCAAGGCTAGATCTACTCGTACTCATCCTAAACTTGACTTCTGTCCAGGGTTCATGACCACATGCCCCCGCGATGGTGGTCGCTGCATAGATTTCAACCGGAGTGGCTAGTGATCTAAATTCAACCAAGAATGGAACTGCTCAAGATTGAGCAACAACGCGGTGGGTCGCTCCGTGGTTCACTACTTGAATTGAAGCTGGTGCTTAGTTGAACGCAAAATTTAGCCACGGCGGGCAGTTAGGTCGGAAAAGTCGGGCTTCGGACGAGGTGGCTTGATTTTAAAAGAGGGCCGGGTGATTGTTGATTCGTTCCATTGTAGTTCTGTCACCCTCTTTATGAGATTTTACAACATCTACATCCAATATTTTAAGATTCACACCTACAGTGAAACTGCTAGTGAAATTTTAACTTTCAAAACAATGTCACGTGACCTGAATCCGTTACTGAAATTCAAAAGTTTCAGACACAGTTTCAAATATAGAAATGGCCCTCCGGGCACACCTGGAACCTGCCGCCGGATTCCAAGGGCCTGGGTAGAAGGCACGTGAGTTTGGCAGCATGAAACACGGCCAAAAGCGGTCGCGTTCTGAAAAAGGAAATGGATTGCCATATGGGGTAAAAACAAGATCAAAAGACTTGTTGGAGACCTGTAACCTAAAGGTTCCAGGAATATGAATATTAAAATTTCAGTTACAATTTCAGTGCAAGAGTGAATCTTAAAAATTAATATACAAACCCACTGAGGTATGCCTCTCATAGAGGGCGATACACACCTCCAAAGGAGCCTGCGCCAGTTGACCGGCAAGCTTGTTCATGAGCCCCACGGCTTGCGGCGAGTGGCCGCGCATCCAGCGCGAAAAGAACATGGTTTGCATGCAGTCGTACAGAACATACGCATAGAATCGTTCCCAAGAATCTATCCAATTGTCCTGGAGGGGCTTTCGCGTTTCGTACGCGGAGTTATATGCCTCGCTCAGTACCGGGAGGTGTACCAATGCGAACTAGACGATACACATTAGGTCCGTTTCATGTCAGTAGAGCAGCAAACGACAGATACTTCGTTCGTGAGTGGCTTAATGGCGGGATTTTTGTAAACGTCTTTTCGTAAAATTTCCCATGCTTCGGGAATTACAGTAGGTTGAATGAAACAACGGGCTCCAAAGTACAATTGACTTACATTCAACCCTGCCATCATGCGCTGGCTAAAGGAGCACCTATCAGCCACAAAATCCTTCCATTTGCCGTCGAGTAAGCCAAAGGTTTCCGCGAACATTATCGAAGTATGAACAAGACCACTTCGGTTGAGAACTTTCCATTCGGAATCGTGAAGCCGCAGTCTGCATTAACACCGCAGTACCCACGACTTGACAGAGAAGATTGATAAAGATCTTGTGGGGAGCGGCAGAGTCCGCCGAACGATGTCCGGCATTGAGCCGAATGTATTCCCTACCATTCTCTGAGGGTCCGAAAATGCCTCGGATAACATCTGCAACCAAGCTAGGTTGAGGGCAGCCCTCGGATCTGAGCGGAGCTGTCGGAGCTTAAAAGGCTTCGGACAGACAGCGTATTTTATAATAAGGGTAAAGTCAAAATCAGTTTCAGCAAGTGGATTGGAAGTCGGATCTGAGCGGAGCTGTCGGAGCTTAAAAGGCTTCGGACAGACAGCGTAATTTATAATAAGGGTAATGTTATCGGGACCGAATCTAGAACTCATGTCGGAACCCTCGCCCAATGCCCGAGACGTGTACGAAGCTCGACGAGACGCATTCGTCCGGAACATCGTCGCGACGCACGAACCCGAGCTCATGGGAAAACACCCGTGGACGTGTTTCAGCTGCGAAAAACCTGCCACGGCTTGGATTCATTCCCTCATCTCCGATCTCGCGTCGTTCTGCCCTCTTCTAAAAGATTACGCCCTGCCTATTTGCGGGAAGGGCGGGAATTGTGAGAGGATCACTCGGCTGGCGATGGCGAGGGCGGAGAAATACGACGCAGATATTGTGAGAGAGGAGGGCGTTCGAATTGAGACGCGAGCTGCTGGCAAGACCAGGCAAAGCACCCCCCACCCCCCCGTTGTTTCTTGCTTCAAACAAACCGAAATGCTACACGGTGTTATAACAATATTATTAGTTCTCCCGCCAAACGCAATGCGTGGACACTTGCGTAGACCTCCATTGACAGAGCCACGACTCCGCGAGAGAACTGCGCTTGCTCGCAATTTATTCAGTTTCGCATGTTACTCCCAGCCACCTATGGAACAAATACCGTAAAAGGACTCGCACCTTGACGCCATTTCGGCCGTTTGAGCCCGCTGGTGACGGGCTTTTTGAGCTTTTCCAGATACCCGATGACCTCTCTCGCGTGTCTCGAGCGGGATGTGCACGGTGTGCTTCCGAATCCGGGCGCACTGCTGCGTGCGCATGAAGATCGCGAGGCGCAAGCCAATATTATAATTTCCCTCAACTCACTCTTGCCTCAGCGCTATCGCTTCCACCAACGGGGCGGCCAACGCCAACCCCTGGCCTCATGGCTCGTCAGAATCATACTGTGGGCCTCTCCATCATGATCTACCGTACCACAACCAACTCCTAGTCCATATGCTCCAGTGTACCGCCCTTTGGGCTCAATGCACTTCCCCGACGTGGACTCGCGCGCGGCGATGGCAGTATATGGACCGTGCTTAACGAGTTCTGGTCGCAGGCGCCAGTGACCTCCGTATGTGTGCAGACCAATGCTTCTCTTCAATCTTTGTGTTTCCCGAGCTGAGGTATTTCCCAGAGCACGGTGTAGTTTGCGCATGCCGGAGACTTGCTTGAAGGAAATTCGATGAAGCATAATGTAATCGCACATGTTTGATTGTTTATTCGATCCAATTGAATCATGCCTTGGCGCGTCGCCTGCTACGGAGGGATACCGGAATACTTCGTGCATGCGAATGAATCCCATACGCTCAGTCCGATCGTCGTTGGCGACACAACCGGATTTTTCACTCTGAATATGTTTGTATGGTCAAGTATGCTATTGTCAGGCCTACACGGAAATCAGTACGAGGGAGGAACAACCGTCCAGCAGAGACTGATGTTGAAGATGGCGGATGCCCATCGCAAGCATTCAATATGGTCAAGTATTAGGTGTTCGTCAAGGCCCAATCAACGCGTTCGAATTCTATTTCGTTGGTTCACTAATCAGCCAAAGAAGTAGCGGAAAGGTATCGTTGGATCCACTCACACGGGGTCCCTGGCATTGACTCTGGATTTGCGCCAGTTGAATACGAAGTCATGAGCATCGAACCATAGCGCCCGTAGCGTCGGGTATCGTTCTACCAGCGATTCACGTATCGGATCGAAGTTGGATGCGGGGCGCGGGCTATACAGTGTGTCCCAGGTGATAGACAACCGCACTATCGCAACGGGAAGTGCATGGGTATCCGCAAGGTCAGTAAAGAATGTCGTGGCCTAGATGTGGAAGAGTTCAGAATCAGAAAGATCGTAGAATTTGCGAGGCGTACCCTATGAACGACGGCGTGGTGAGGAGCATGGTGGACAATCCGGAGACAAAGCTCGGTGAGTCGCGGAAGGAATGCACAGATCGCTCCGAGCGTGGCCATGTCTAGATTGCTCGTGTTGAACGTGGCATTGAACGAAGTGATGTGGTTTGGTCCTGGGATTGCACGGCACTGGGTTATGAAATCGTTGGGACTGCACAGGTTTGTGATACTGATATGTGTGAGCGTGGACCGATGCAGAAATAAAGTCAGCGGAGGATGAGATCCGGTGTACTGTCGTAGAACAGGGAATATGGCCGGGGGCTCGATGGGCACGGCGGGCCTTTCTATGGGGTTGATGATTTCGAAAATCGTAACGGCTGGGAATTTGGAGAGGATTAAGAGCTCGTGGTCGATCGAGATGTCCCCAAAGTCCATGGTTATGGTCAATTTATGGACATGGAGAAACGACGGGATGTCGGCGATGTGTTTTCCCAGGAGGCGAAGGTCAAATCTCAAATCTAGCTCGAGGAGGCGCTCGGGACGGAGTAACGGCATCCACAGGTCCACTCCTTCCTGAGCGGCAACTCCGGGGCTGAATAAGAAGCGAGACACACGCAAATACAGGGAGATAGTGTCGATATGTTCTCCAGAGGCGACACCACAGTTGTCGAGCTGGACATCGGTGAGGCCTGGGGCGCGGCACAAGTTGGCCATTCCAAACTGCGAGAAATAAACTCTCCGACCATAAAACCTCCGAAGACCGGTGAATCTCCCGAGGCGCTCCAAGAATGAGAAAAGTAGGTGGTAAGGGCTGCGCGATTTGGAAAAGCTCCATGTTGTCTCCGTCTGTTCCCACGGCGTAATGTCGCAGGACCGAACGTGCGGCGCTATTTCGTCTGTACACCAGAAATCCAGCCGTTCCAATGTTTTGGCGACGTTCGCAGGCCGAGGGAGAAGGATGACGTCCTTTGCAAAGGCATAAGGGTGAAGGTCAAGATGGCTGAAGACAAGTGGGCGGGAGATGTCCTTAAACTTGGTGTGGGTTAAAGATAGAGCTTTGAGGGTTTCTTTAGGAACCCAACGGAAGATCTCAAACCAGAGCTCATTGGGAACTCTAAGTTCTCGAGAACGCATGTGGGCGTTGAGTAGAAAAGCGCCACGCCGTGACTCGTGACTCATGACGCCTCATTCTTTGATGGCTTGATTGACAGAAGTCAACCGCCGATCATAATAGGGGAAAGCGGTCGATTCGAATGCTTGAAAATTTTAACTGAACTTTTGACATTCATATAGTTTGAAACTGTGTGTGAAATTTTGGAATTAATTCACATATCCAGGCCACGTGACACTGTATTAATATCTGAAAGTCAAAAATTCACTAACAGTTTCACTTTAAGTGCGAATCTTTGACATTCGTTTTACGAATCCACTTTGAGCGAAAATTTTCACTTTCTGGTGTGAATTCCCCGAGCTTTGGCACTTACGTCTTGTCTTGACGGGTAATGACCACGAGACTCAAAAGGAAGCCGGACTTCGGTCTCATGTGGACCCAGAACCACATACCGGCAAGTTAACTTCTTCCTATGGTCCCCGTTACTGACTCGCCGAATGCCCGCATCTTCTTCCAATTCTGCTATGGAGCTACTACCCTAATTGAAGATTATTGAGCGAAGCTGACTTGGAACTGTCAATCGCTGGCCTGATTATCTATTTCTGCGTGTACCTTGAGGTTTGTGATACTTCACCCGGATACCCCGGTCTGTAGAGCTTTCTCCTGACTCTGGGACTACAAGGTGCCAAGGCTGCCAAGAAGGCTGGGCACTATCGCCACCAAAATCCGTCCCGAGTACCCACCGAGACATCCCCAGAACACGGCATGAGCATTTGACATAAATATCGTGCCAATTGGGAGAACAGCGTTTGCGTGCGCAATGCGTCGTATCAATTTGTCGCCCGGCCTACTGGTTCTAGCCATACACCTCCTTGCGCTGTCGCGTGCATCCTACGGCACCTACGTAGGCAGAGACGAACTCGTGCGACGGCAAATTGACCCTGGTGCTCTCAAGGCTGCTTACGACTACATCGTCGTCGGGTCGGTTTTCTTTACCCGTCCATATTTCCTCCAGCACGCTCATGGTTATGGTTGGCACAGGGGCGGACAAAGCGGTCTCGTTATCGCTAACCGGTTGAGTGAAGACCCCACGAGTGAGCCTTTGCTCCATATGCATTCTTGGACTCGCCTGAATTCCACGACTTTCTCTGCAGAAACCGTATTGGTAGTCGAATACGGTACCTTTGATGACAACCCCGGCCAGATTGAACCCAGCAGCGCGAAGAACTACCCCTCAATGGACTTGTTCAATGTGACATCTGTCCCACAGCCCGCTCTCGGGAACAAAACAAGTACGTTGTGATTTATTCCGAGGGCACAAACAACCTTACGCTTGCAAAGGCACCGTCTATGCCGCCGCTGTCGTTGGCGGCGGTTCGACCATCAACGGAATGTTATTCGAGCGTGGCTCGGCCGAGGATTACGACAACTGGGAGAAACTCGGGAATGCTGGTTGGGGATTCTCGGATCTGCTACCCTATTTCAAAAAGGTACCGAGACTTCAAAAGCCTGAGATGCATTCATGCTTGACGCGATCGATACAGAGTACCGTATTCAACACGCCCATCGATCCCGCTGTTGTAGCCGACGCTAACATCACCTGGGACACTACAGTCTACGGTACGGATGGCCCGATTCAAGCGACCTACCCGCCATGGGTATGGCCTGGAACCCGTGAGTTGCAGAATTTTTGCAATGGACACCGATTGACTTTCTCTCCAGAGATCCAATTCAAAGCCTTCAACGAAGTCGGCGTTCCAACTCAGTTTGAAGCCGCCGGCGGCAAATCGTACAACGCATTCCGGGTCCCTTCCAACGTCGACCCCAGTGGCCGCCGTTCATATTCCCGGAACGAATACTTTGATCCCGTTCAAAGCCGGCCCAATCTTTCGCTTCTCGTTAACTACCGCGTCAACGAGGTGTTGTTCTCGAGCGCCAAACACGCTCGGTCCGTGAGGATCCAAGCGAGAGGAACAGCTAATGGAGAGGAGACAATTACTGTCAACGCCAATACGGAGATTGTGCTCTGTGCTGGATGGCTGCATACCCCCCACATTCTCCAGAGAAGTGGGATCGGCCCGAAAGTGTTATTGACAGCAGCGGGAATTCCTGTTATCAGCGACCTTCCTGGAGTTGGCTCAAATTTGTCCGTATCTTTCATTTGGCGTGGGCACTCCTGACCAAGAAGTATAGGCAGGATCATCCACCCGCGCTTATTCAATTTGCATGTGAGTTCCAAGCGTTAGATATAGATGCAGTGCTGACGTTCGACGTGTTATCTTGTAGACACGACAGATGTCTTCCCCAACCCGTCATCTCTGGAGACTAACGCGACATTCGCAGCGTGGGCTCAACAGCAATGGACGCAGCAGCGCGAAGGCCCTCTGTCTTTGACCGTTGGAAACAGTGTCGGGACTCTTCCTTTGACAACCATGAACCCCACCGGCTACCAAGCCATCGTCGCCAAAGCGCTCGCGCAGAGGCCTGCAACATACCTTCCGAAAGCATACACCGTCGAGCAGCTTGCCGGCTTCGTAGAGCAACGCAAAATTCTCACCGCCTCGTACGGGTCGTCCACAAACGGAATCTTTGAGATCCCGTTCAACGGTGGTGCTTCGACCGCCCTGTGTCTCGAAAAGCCTATGTCTCGCGGGACAGTGACCCTTCAAACCACCGACCGGTATGGCGAGCCCTCCATCGACTTCAACACCAACATCAACCCCGTCGACGTCGATCTGACCATCTCTGCTGCGAGATTCTACCGCACGTGGATGGCAGCCCCGAGCATGCAGCAGCTGGGCCCCACGGAGGTGTCCCCTGGTGCCAACTTCACGACCGATGCGCAACTGAGCACCTGGATCAGCAGCAGCATGAGCTCGAGCACCGCGCATTCGTGCTGCACCGCCGCCATGATGCCCCGGACTCTGGGCGGCGTGGTGTCGCCCGAGCTGCTGGTCTACGGCGTGACTGGGTTGAGTATCGGCGATATTTCACTCATCCCGCTGATCCCTGCGACGCATACTTGTGCGACGGTTTATGCGATCGCAGAAAAGGCGGCGGATTTGATCAAGGCGAGGGCGGCGTCGGGTACCCCGCGCACCGCGGCCCATTTGGACTAGGCGTGAGCCGGAAGAGAGAGAAATTTTAATGTCAAGGCGCGAATCAATGATGGCATATCATAAATGATAACAGCATTGGTCGGAGGTGAAGGCAGAAAGTGTGAGGATAAGGCGGAGAATCGTATGTTCAGAAAAGGTAGTAGTGAGCCATGAAGCGGCCCACGCTCATGTATAAATTCCCGGAACCTTTAGTCTCCAACAAGCAAAACAACTCCGAGTAAGCCCACCCGCAAAGCTGTGGCGGACATCCTCGGGCTGAACGGCAAGGTCACACCGCGTTCCATCGCCTACGTCGCGATTCTCGTACGCACCTCCCGACGCTATCTCTTTCTGATTTCTGATTTACGTTTGTGCTCTAGCTATATTTTTCGTTAACCCCGGCGACTGCTTGGACCACCGAATACTTTGGTGTCTCCTTCCCGCTCCTATACGACTTCATTGTGGATTTCTTTGAAGGCCCCCAAGAGGGTACGAGAGCCAGGCGCCGTGCCGATGAGCTTCTTAGCTGGTGGAACAAGTGAGCTTGCTCTTTATTTTCCTTTCTTGCCTTCTACTGAATATATTACAGGAAAATCTTCCCCACGCACTCTTCCGCGTCTGCGACACACCACAGCTCAGTTGATTCCAGGGCCCTATTGAGGAAGCAGCGCGCCGCGATGGAAGAAAATTCTGATTAATTGACTGTGCAGTCGAAATTACATATTTTAATACAATTTTTGCATTTTTCTATTTCGCTGCGTGGCCTAGCTATCTGAGGAATGCCGAGATATTGGCAGACATCTGTGAGCCGTACAAGCAATTATGAGGGTGTTATCACCAGGGCACTCAGCGCGTGAGGGTCCGCACCGCCAGACGACTTGCGCATGAGGACCCGCACAGTCGGGCGACTTGCTCGCGAAGATCCGCAACGTCGGACGACTTGCTCGTGAAGATCCGCAACGTCGGGCGGCGCGCTGATCAGCACTGGCGAAAGTGGCTATCGGCGTTGAGTGTGGGTTCCGCGCTCGTCAGATGACCCATCAGCAGGACGTGAGCTGATGAGACGGACGAGGATTATCTGGCCTTATCTGGCCGGATCCTCGGACCGCAAATTCCCTGATGTCTTGGGAAATGTTTTACCCCATATGGAAGCATGCGACCGCATTTGGAAAGCCCTCACGTGTCTTGCAGGTTCCAGGGGTGCCGGTAGTCTGTAGTTTACCGCGCCACTGATGTATGCTGGCCGACCTTATTACCAATCATGAAATATTCCCACGCCCTTTATATCCGCGCCGTGATCACTCTCCGCATTCCCTTGCCGCCCTAGCCCTTCGTAACATTTAATGGCATTCCGGTATCATTGGTACGACCCCCAAGGAGTGCAGACCGTGACCGCAATCGTCAAGAAGCGAATTCCGCAGTGGAAGGATGGCCTCTATACCCGCCAGCGAAAGCTTATTGTGCGTATCCTTGATGGAGAAGACATATTTTGCAGCATGGCCACCGGTGGTGACAATTCTGCGCTCTTTGCTGTGCTTATCATTGTCCTCGCGGAACTGGCTTTGCATCCTGGACTGTACCCCGACCTCCCTGTCACTACGAGCGCTCCCTGTTCCCCGTCTGCGAGTGCACCGCACTCCACTTGCTTTTCTCTTCTCCTCATTTTTTTTCATTTACTTTCCTCCGTCCTCCATCGCGGGGCGGTGCCATCTTCTTGATATTCCTAGGCTTGCGAGTCGTTCTTTCCGGGACTCGAGTCGATGCCTAGGGACCGATCTCGTCCTTCTTTTTCTTCTCTTCCATGTCGACTAAGCCGAAGCCGGACGCAGTTTCTGTGCTGCGGTGCTCGAGCTCGAGACAGGAGCGCCGTTTTCCGTATTCGTCTCGCGCAGCTCCTCAGTGGATCTCTTGCTTCTCCTTGCTGGCTGGGTACCCTCCACCGTCTCGGGGAGCGTATTGATTGCGACACACAGCTGACGGAACCGACTTGGATCTTCGGAATAGTGGAAAGCAATCAGATGAATGCACTAGAAGCGGAGGTCGCATACGATAGGGTGAGGACGAGTCTTCTTCACAATGACTTTGCCTTTCTTGCGGGACGCCGAGAACTACTCCGTCAAGTACCAGGGGGATGGCTCCTCATTGTGGTACTCACTGGCAGCGCCAAGGCCTTCGATCGTGAACTCCATATCTTCCACTCTACGACATCCGTTTTCTAGGTGTGCCCATTTGTCGCTGCTCGAAGATGACGCCGTTTGTCTTTTTTGGATGACTCTTGTCGGCGGCAATGGCAGTGGTGCAGGAGTTCTCTTGTATGCTCGTGTAGGGTGCTCGGGAGGCGGACTTTCACCCATTTCGTACCCGGAGTAGATGGAGGAGTAGGCAGGAACGTGCGTTGAGCCGGCGGAAGGTGGTGGAAGCGAAGAAGACGCGACGCGTCTTGGTCACACATGTGATGTCACGCGAAGATTGGTAATAACAGTGGCCAGCAATCAAGCGATCGACGTAATCAACAGACTGCAAACAACCGAGGTACGAGGTAAATTCGTTTGTAGCGTCTGTCTACGAGAGACTAGGGGTGCCGGAGGCCCATGTTGAATTGTTGATTTGGCTGGCTCATCGGCGGCTTCGATCGCGACCAACTCTGCACAAACTTCAACTGATCCCCGATTTTATAGCGCTTGTCAAGGCGTCAGTTTAAATCAAAATTTTGGTGTACTGGATTTGGGCCAGAAATCGGCCGGATTTATCCACTGTCACGTCGAAAAACTGCAATGTTCTCGTGCAGTCGACAGATTGTAGTGATCCTTTGGAAGAGACACTACCTGCGCTGAAATTTCAAGAGTTGCCGCAGTGAGCTGAGTGAAAATTTAAAAGAGCCAATCATTTGAAGAATGGTTCGCGCCTGAGTCGAACAGGTTCCGGTACCGCGTACCGTATGATCCGAGTCTATCATGTACAAACACTTCACCAAAGCCAGCACACTCTTGTTCACCGGTCAAGGTTTTACTTGCATAAATTGGTATGAAACGCTAGAGGTCCTAGAGAAAAAACCCACTTCAAACTCAAATTTCGGTTGTGCCTTGAAGCGAAGAGTTCAGCATCTCCAAGAGGGCTGGCAGAATCAAAGGTCAAAAGCCATTCTATCAAACGTGAGCGGAGGCATACATCTGCCGGTCCGGGAGTCACGACGCTGTGGTACGGCTCGACGCCGCCGAGGCAGGTCGCAAGGCTGACCAGGTTGTATCCCGCTGCTTTGAGTTTAGCGATTGCGTAAGGGAGAACTTGATACCTGTTCAAATTCTCATGTATGAGTCAGCAGAAAAGCCATAGTGAAATGCACAAACGCGGTGGTCTCTGGATCTGGGTCAGATGCAAGAGCAAAATGCGTAAGTGTCTAAGGCACGTACTGTATGTCTCGTGGTTCAAGGTAAGTATCGAAGCCGGATGCTTGGCCAAGATCTTATCATAATCCGCTTCGCTCTGCGCAACCGTTGCGCCAGTGGAGTCGTCATCCCTGATTGAATTTCTCAGCTTCTCTCAGTGTCATTCTGAGCACGTACTCAAAATCCCAAATCACCAGGCTTTGCTGCTGTCCAGTCGCCGCCTGAAGAACCAGATTGTTGTAACTTCCATAAGCTGCTCGCAGACGATGGTTGGGGAGTCGAGCAATAGGTTCGTAGCATTGACGTACGGGGTCTCGTGAAGGCCGGATTGACTCCAATAATCCTCTGCAGCGCCTCTGAATAAAACAAGAGAGTATTATTGCATTCCAAGAGGGGACATTCAAAGTCTCACGTTGAACGCGGAACATTTCACTTGTAACTGAATGCGGCATTAGACAAGGTGACGAAAGATGTAGAACGGAACTCACTGTTAGCCAATGGCAAAGTCGTCAAATCCAGATGCGCCCAAGTATGCGAACCGATCATATGGCCATGATCATACGCGTATTTGACGCGCGCCTGCGCAGCCTGGTGGTAAATGCAGTCATCTGAAAAGAGGGTTAACAGGTTCGCGGAGTCGTAAGGCATGTTGTATGCTAACAGTTATTCCCATCTGCAGTGCGGATTCGGTGAGATAGGTGAGCTGAGAAATGGACGGTAAATCCTTACTGAAAAAGAAAGTCCCAATAGCTTTGGCCGCGTTAAGCGTATCGACGACCTGGTTACTGAAAAATACGATGAGGTGATGCACGCGAGGCGCAGATCAAACACACAGGTATATCCAAGGACCATCATCCTAAACGGAAGTACACGTGAGGGAGAGCAGGGAATGAGTGGACGAGGTGCTCACGAAAGTGAGCGCGACATCGTTTTTGACCTTG
Organism: Mycena galopus ATCC 62051; assembly: GCA_014925785.1. NCBI lineage: Eukaryota > Fungi > Basidiomycota > Agaricomycetes > Agaricales > Mycenaceae > Mycena > Mycena galopus. The sequence continues at coordinate 4,529 of WIQG01000355.1, read as the reverse complement.
CAGCTCGAATAAACGGTTGCCACGAGCCCTTCGTGGCGGGACTCAACCTCTGGACTCATGCTGCTGGGACGGACTGCGGCACAAGCGGCAAGGCCAACGAGAATTGCGGAGGTCAACATATTGTACGAGGAATAACAGGCAAGACAGAGGATCGAAGTCAAACTGCAGAACACAGAAAGCGACTCACCTGCTTATATGTACCCGCGCCGTAAAATCTGCGCTTAACCCCCGCTTCCCACTGGAGTAACGGGTTTCGGCGCAGCGGGCCCGTATGACTTGAAAGTTATGTAACTTTGTTAGACGATGAGGTTATGAAGAGAAATGAACGCGGTAGAAAGGAGATTACGTTTTGCGTCCTACTTGGCCCGGAGAACGCCCCCAAGCTGTTTCGTTGAGCCAATCGCCAGTTGAGTTTCATTTTTGAACGCGCCGAGATGGTCGAAATATGGATTCTACCGAGTGGGAAAAATTGGCCGACCTGCCTCGCCCACACGCCCGGGCAAAAATCAGTCCCTTGTCACCGATAATGGTTGGAGGGAAATAGAGCGCTCGGACTTCTTCTCCGAATCCAAGTGGACATTATCCATGATTGATCAAAATCGACAACCAACTGCTCCGCGCATTCCAATTACAGCATGCACCCGGTATCAAGCCAATTACTGGCAATAACAAAACAGAGCTCGTTGGCTCTGTGCAAGAATGAGGGCGCGCGGCCAAGAAGGATGCGAGCGAAAGGGACGAAAGAAGCAATCTACCTGCACAATTGAGCTAGGACAGGTTTCAGCTAAGCAATCCGAATGAAGTTTAAGCAAGGTACGCTGCGTGGCGCTGTGGATCATTAATATCGTCTCATACTCACCACCGTGCGCTCGTTGTCCAGCGCGGCTCAAGCAACTGGCGCTCGCTATGCACAATCTGGAGGGCGTGGGTAGGCCCGGAGCGGCGAGTTAGAATGTTACGCCTGGGGCTCTCCTTCTGCCGGATAAGAGCCCCGATAAGCGATAAGGTGCGTACGAAGCGGTTATGCGGCCAAAGCGCAGGGACAGGTGAGGAAGGAAGACCGCGCGGGATCGGCGTAGCATACGAGATGAATTGTTCCTCGGGAATGAGTCGGCGTCCGATTCTTCGTGGATCGACGTCGTGCTCTGGGCCGCGAGTAGCAAAATCCGTACGCTGGCAGACTGGAGAGAAGGCAGCATGACGTTTAGGGATGCTGGGGCTGTGGAGATATGGTCCTGGCGGACAGAACGAGGAGGATCGGGTCAGGATCCGAAATGAATTCATATTTGCGCGGGACAGGGCGCCGCTGCGGTCCAGAGAATAATGGCGCGTCGGACACCGGGCGGAGAACCAGCATCGATGCGGGCTGAGTAAGGTTGCCCGAAGAAATTAAGCCGAGACTCAGAGGAAAAAGGCGGGCGACATGTACAGGAAGACAGCCAGAAAAAACTCAAGTTCAGAATGAATTCACCAGGTTGCTGATGACGCGCCTTCGAAAACCGACCGCGACCTAGCAGCCAGGGCTAAACGGGTGGTAAACTCTGTCATAATCCGCACATGAGAGCAAAACAACCAGGGGCTAGATCTTGAAACAAACAGTGTAATATCGAAAGGCCAAGAGACAAACGATCTCATAGCTACTAGTAGTCCACAGAAGACAGCCAGTCAATGATCTAGGATGCGGAAAGCGGCAGAAGCATTCGTGTTTCGCAGTGCCCAGTTGGAGTATAATTCTACTTCGTCTGAGGGCCACATGTCAGCACTTGGACAAAGAAGATCAAGACAGTACTCACGGCGTCTTTCAAATGCGTGATGAGGTCGTTGCGGTCCTTTTCCTTCTTTAGACCCGCGAATGCCATTTTGGTACCTGGAATATACTGCATATATTCCAGTCAATTTCAATTCTGGTGAAGCGGCGCAATGCGCACCTTTTTGGGATTCTCGAGGTACTCGAACAGTGTATCCTCGCCCCATGTGACACCTTTGTTGATATTCGCAGCGGTGTAGGAGAAGCCTTCGACTTGGCCTGTTTTGCGCCCGAAGAGACTGGGGAGCAGACCAGTTAGAGAGAAACCGCTGAGGTAACCTGGGAATGCTCACCCGTGGAGATTAGGCCCGACTTTGTTGCCCTCGCCGGCGCCGAGCTGACACAGCCTTCAGAAAACGCGTACAAAAGGTAGAGGGAAGGGTGTACAGTGTGGCATTGCGCGCACCGCGTCTTAAAGAGACTCGCGCCTTTGTTAGCGTCACCTAAAGACATTGAGCATGGTATTTTGGATGAGCTGCACACGGGATGTAAACCTGGAGAATAGCCCATTCAGATTTCGAGGACAAGAACGAGGAAGAGGGAAAACGTGGAGAAAGACAAGAGAGAAAGATGGAAAATCACCATGACGCGCCTTCGGCATCACCCGGTCACCGTGTGAAACATCAACTAAGCTTCGTGACCTGCGTCATTTCTGACACGTGATCCGGAGTGTTTCAGTTCCGTCTCTCTTTCTTTCCATCCTTCAAGCTTCAAGGCACCCATTCGCCGGCCAAGGTCCCCTGGTTTATGACCGTGATTGTAAATCTTGGCGCGAAAGTGGCTTGAAGGCCCGGAGAGCTTGAAGGACTAGGAACGGACCTGGGACTACTTAACCTCACGGTCTCATCACGTCCTCACTACCCACGCGTTTAAAAAAGGCGGTGACTATGTGAATTTTCCATCGTAAGTTGAGCATCTGTGCTGACATAGCGCCGCCAAATAAATTTATTCTCGCACGGGGCACTGCAATCCCAGCCGCCATCTGCATCTTAGATCGATTCTGGGTGGCTGTCCTTCGTGAAATCGTAGTAGATGTCACAACCGCTCGTCCCTCTTCGAGCCCTTCTTTCAAATTCGACTGTCATTCAGACCCGCCTTTCTCCTGCTTCTACCTTGCATTTCTTTTCCGCAGAACCAAATGTCCGACAGGCAGCGCCTGCCTTGTACGGCTCTCTGTCAACCCTTGTACGTGTGCATCTTGCATCTGTCAGAGGTGCTACAACTGGGTTGAATATTTAAACGGGCTCGTCGCACCTCGGGAGGCTTTCGACGTCTTCGCTTTCCATTATAAAGTCCTTCCATATTTCGCAGGTAAATCAGTGATCACTTTCTTTTTTGGGTTTTCTTCCCTCTTTGTTTTTGCTCCGATGACGATGTGTTCTGTCAGTCGACTCACCACTGTGCACTCGCATCTCACTTGATTGTCATTTTTTTTTTCATTGCTACAGGTTCGTGGTACTCGCCAACAAGGACAAGACATTGGGACGTGCGCCTGACCTGCACTCGTTCCGGACTAATTAAAATATACGTTGTCAGTCATCCAGGTAAATATCATGTGCATTCGGACAGTCCCTTACTCCCCCTATCGCGCGCGCGGATGCAGTTCCCTTCTTCTCCCTCGTTGTTTAAATTTCCTTTTTCCGAATTATTTCTCCCGCGGTCCCGAGCAACCAAGCCTTCGCGTTATCTCCTTGTACGCACACGGGTATCGGCGCCGGTGTGTGCTGAAAACGGCTGCCTGAGTGGTTATTCTGAACGGACTACATGGAATGTCTCATAGTGCTCGCCCTGGCTGTTCTTCCACGATCCTTTTCTGATTTGACCAATTTTTTGCTACTTAGAAATCGCTGAACTAGTTGCGGTTCAAAGTTTCGGGTAATTACTTATCGAGCGTGATCGCGGGTTTCAACCGCGACAGCTCTGCCGCAATATCATCAGACAGAAGCGAATGATTCAAGAATCAAGATCCAGGAGAAGGTCGACATCCCCAATGTCCGGTGCTTCATCTTTTTTTCCGGCTCTTAAAAGTCAACCTCCCAAGGCACCGGTCAGACTGGAGCGTAGCCACAAGACAACTTCTGCTCGAAATGAATGGGTAGTACATACTCTGCTACCTTGTGTGGTCCTCCAGAAACGCCTCAGATACCCAGCTCTCAGAATTGAAACAGGACAGTAAAACCGGGTCCGCAGGACCGCACGATTTAACCCGACTGTCCCAACTTTTTGCCGTAACCGCGGATCCTCCAGGAAGCCTTCTAACCGCCTTCTAAATCTGATGGCTTTATTCCATCTCTTGAACCGCATGGTTAGCCGCGGGGATAACGCGTAACTTGCCGGGTTCAATACAGTTGCTTAGCAGTTTCCATCTTTCTGTCTTGCGCTTAGCGCCTGTTGGTGCCTGATGCTGTAGGAAGTCTCTTTATATCTCAGGGATCAGCTTCTTCAAGTCCCACCGGCCCCTCCCGTCCAAGTTTTCTTTCAGCGAAATGTCTGGGCCTCCTGATCCAAAACTCGTGTGATTGGTGAAAAAAGCGTCCTTGGCAGTGCTTGCTGACACTATGGCATAGACTGGGACCCTTCCTGCTGGGGTGATGTTCAACATCGGCCTTGAGGGTGTACGTAGCCCCCAGAACTCTGTTTCAACGTGTATTCTGACTCGTTGGATTCCTTAGGCTCTCATTCTGCAGGCGAGCTCCCCAACCGCTCAGCGCAGTTTCAATCT